>JAQIXG010000623.1:0-29634 GCA_034700105.1 Oconnorella tubifera
TCTGTAACACTGAGAATGAAACAGTTGTCACAATTATTCAAGCAGTAACTCAATCTGCAATAGATTGAATTTGAAAATAAAAACTACAAAAATTAGACTAAACAATTATACACACAATATAATTTATCTGTCGCTTTTTCATTTACAGTCGTTGAATTAAATAAGAAAAAGGAAACAAAACAATTTGACTATTATTAAAGGACTAGACTGCCAATTATGTGACACACTCAATATAATTTAATTTTAAAAATTCAAGATTAATGATTTATTTATACCGCTGAATCCTCTGAATTATCTATTTATTATAATAATAATTATAATTCCTAATTTTTTTCTAACAATGTAGCTGACAACAGGTAGAACTATTAAACTTCTGGCATGGACAAAAAGTACTTAAGATTTAAAATTCCATGTAGCATTATGCACAGAAGTGACATTACTGTCAGATAGCATGCATCACAACAGAAAGTTTAAACATTACAACAGAATTTCAGGTTTTTTATGTATGATAAAAAATAAGAAATGTGTGACGTCACACGTGCTTTTTACCCCCCCCCTGTCACAAACTGTCACACTTTCTTAGACCCCCTCCCCCTAGAGCGTGACGTACTTTATGGACGACCCCTTAGTTTGCCCGTTGTGAACCTTTTTAAACGTATTGAATATAATTTCAGAAGACTTAGATTAGACTATAAGTCAATTCTAAAATAACATTTAATTTAGTTACATAATTATTTACATTATATTTCACTGCTTCATAACTAGATCGAATTTATAAGTTTTATGTACAGAAATGTGAACATGTTAATTTATAAACTTAATAATGATATTTAAACTTCATTATAATTTAGTTTATTATTTAGTTTAATAGTAAAATTATAGAAAATATGTGTTATTTTATAACACAGGGCTGTGAGAGACACAGGAAGTGTTAAGGATCCTGTCTTCTCAATGAGTTGCATTGAACCAAGACCTCGTATCAACTCGCACGACCGATATAAGATAACGACAGGAGCTCTGTCTAAAATAGGCATTAAACTAGGACTCTTTAGACCGTCGTCCGATCCGTCTGTTGAGCAGATTGAGGGGAAGGAAGTGAGGGGAAGCAAGATAACAAAGAGTCGATCGGTTGAGTCAACTGTAGGGTCACAGCAGCCGAGACGCAGGTTCGAGTCTTGATTGTATTTGCTTTCTAAAGTTATGTGATATTTAGAGTAGATGTTTTCTTGATATATTTATAGGACATTAATTATTAAAATTCATGTTACCCATTAAAATGGCCCCAATAAATCTGTTCTATTCTGGTCTGTTTTGGTTAAAGTTGAGATTAAGATTTGGGTTATGGTTTAACTTTAGGGTTGTCTAGGGTTAGGGTTATTAAATAATTGTCTGGGCCGATGTGTTTGATTATGATAATCATGTCATAACTGATGTCATGAATGTTGATATTATGTCACTAGTTATGACGCTTTGGATTGTTAAAACATAATAGATTAAACAATGCATGATTATATTTAAGCAATCCATCCATTATGTAAGCTATATTCAGAATTGATAGTTTATATTGATAAGCACCCAATATTTAATCTAATAAAGAATTATACTGCAAGATAAATATGATATGATAATATCACTTGAGATCTTTACTGCAGAAATATGTTATACATACAATATTTTTACCAATAAGAATAATAATATAATAGTCACTGAGAAAACAAGTTCAATGCAACATCTTCATTTAATTCATGCAAACTGGAAATTATTCATTTAGGGGTCAAATTTATTTAAAATAGTTTACATTAAAAATATAGCATTAATGTACTACGAGATTACAATCTTATTATTTTCTGCGCAGATTTGTTAGAGTGGTTCGCGATGAAAATGCTCCTCCTCCAGAAACACTCGATGAAAACCCCCACACCATTGCCCGCTACTCACAGAAGTTTCTCGAGATTCACTACAGCCAGAAGTCTGCCGAGGAAGATCTGTCCGGAGACAAATGCCGCTGTTTACCATATACTACCAGCGGACACACGATACTTAAGAAATCATCCGGTGATCAGATCGGTGATCTCAGTCGTTCAAACACTCCTACAATTCTAGGAGAGCCGTCTCCTTCTGCCAATCAGAAACACGCTACGTTCTTCGGTGAAGTTGAAGTCATAGAGTATATACCAAAGGATAAGATCGTATCTTCGCGGCATTCGACTCATATCACGCAGCTACGAGAAGATTTTGATGAATCATTTGACGAAGGGATCGTAGATGATGGTGACGCTAGAAAAGAAAGTATTGATATTCCGGCTGTGAGTTGGAATACTGGTACAGAACTTGAAGTAAGAACAGATGAAATTGATAACAGTGTTTTGATATCGAACAGAGATGATGTTGTTGAGAGAAATATAGAAAAGATTGAAGCCGATTGCGCTCAAATTTGCAGCAACGATGTCGCGAGTAACAGAGCGATGAGGAATATATTCTCACCAATTGCGTCGCTCGATAGCGCGGGATTACCGGTTTCTAAAATTAGCTCAGAGCAGCCGCCATTAAAACATATTAGATTAACAACATTATTGGCAGCTTCTCAGAATTAAATCCGAGTCATATTTTAGCGCCGATGGTGCTTATAAATATTTGATGCAAAATGTTTCAAGGATCACAATTGAGAAAGCATGTATAATTTTGCCTGTATAATTTTAGCAGTTGTGAATGCTACTTGAACAGTGTATATTATTTGAACGATATTTTTCTAGCGGTCTGTATTTTAGCACCGAAGCAGTATACACAGTAGTGTGTTGTATATTCTAGATATCTTGTCATTAGCTAGTATTTCGCTTGCGCGTTTATGTGAAATGTGTAATCATCGTGTTCATCGAAAAACAATGGGGCTGTATTGAACGGAATTTTTAGGTTTAAAAAAAGCAAAAAGTTTCATAAATTATTTTATCTAGGAAACAATTGAAGGATTATTCAGCCCTTAAAGTAATAAGATAATTTGATGAAATTAATTTTTGACTATTTCCAATTTAACTCTGTACTTTGTATCAGACAATTATAATAATATTCAGCTATAAGTTATGTTCGGAATCTCATTTTCATTTATGTTTATTATATTTGAACTGCTGTAATTAATTTTGCTGACTTTATTTTCTGATTTATGTTTACTCAAGTTTTATATCGTATGATTCTATAATTCTAAGTTTATGATAGGATGGGGTTAGTGGGTAGGCCTGGTAGGCGGGGCTTGAGATTAGGCTACAGTGGATAGGTGGGCTAAATGGGCGGTCCATTTATGATTTGATTTATAGATCAGTGTTCTTCCGAAATATCATTCTCTATGATGAATACAATTATTTTATTTGCGACACATCTTTAATTTTGTATAATTAATTTGATATGCTTATCTTTAAGCTTTATTGTTCTTTTATTGCTGTGATTTTTAATGATCATTCCCGGTTTATACGATTAATTGATTGAATTAAACTTTTATTAATGTCTTGTATTAAAATAATGAACTTTATTTGATACCTATTTCAATAATTACTTTTGCAATTTATTGTGATATCTTTAAAAATTGTGACTAAATCGACAGATCTCTGCGTTTATTTGAGCATTTAGTGTATAGACCTCCACTAGACTATATACAGTGTTCACCAGTATTAAGATTGTGTCATTTAAAATGTTGCATGAAAGATAGTATGAATAGTTATTAATATTCCATAATAAACGGCAATATTACTAACTGGCATATTCATTAATTCTTGTATCTTATTTTGTGAATTATATTGTAATTATAGTAATATATTTCTAGTTGTAATAATAAAACTTGGATAATGATTTTGATTGGATGCATTCAAAGAAATAAATTTTTAACATATATACAATTTTATAAGATGCAATTTACGATCTTTTTTGTTACAAAAGAACTGTAGTTTCTGGTATGTAAGATTGTACCTCTGGAAATATTAGAGTAGTAGTTTAGGACGAGTTTCATATCCATCATGAAATATTAATCTTACTTGTGTGAACTTGATTGATTATAACTTTTTTGCCATTTCGGTAATAATAAAGAGAATTTACAAGAATGAGATTTGTTGCCGTCTTTGTTTTAACTTTATTTTTATCATTATTTTAATTTTTTTACTAAAAATGCACAAATATAAATGCACTATAATCACATATTTTGGGCATAAATGAAACTATTCAGTGTATAGAGTGGAGACGGTAATCAAGCAAATGCAAACACAAAAAGCAGTCCTAAAGTTAACACACACAACTAAACAAACAACTGTCTATCACACAACTCAAATCTGCTTTGAAACAATTTTCATAAAAGATAATGTATAATGTTACAATATTATTCTAACATTATACAGTTTCACACAATATTCATGATAAATATCATGAATTCAGTAACATTTTATTGCTTGAAATGTTGATAGGAAGCATGTTAAGCATAGCAATGATAAAGTTAATTATGTAGGATAGAAGGAAGCAGAAACAAATCAATTTCAATGATTTACAATTTATAATTAAATAGGTTGACAAAGAGAAAAAATGCTCAAATCGCCAAAAACTACAAGTTAATAAAAATAATGCAAGTAAGAAATAATGCATAACGCACTTAATACCAAGAACAAATCATTTTTCCATCAGCCTATCGTGTATTTACCAGGCAGGATAAAGTTAAGGCAGATCAGTATTCTAAATGCATCTCAGTTTAAAGAGAACCTTTCTTGATTAAATAAATCTAAAATCATCAAATAATTGAGAATGTTTCACATTTCAATGAAAATTTATGACAGTGTTAAAAAGAGTTGCAAATTAGGGTACAAATCATCTATTTCTTCACATTTGAATTCAGAGATGTAAAGAATGACTAGGGAAAAATACCTAATGTTGCAGATGGTAAATGTTGATCAAAAGGTCGAACAGTTGATGAATTAGATATTAGAATGCCGAAATATCCCAAAAATTGAATCAGTACTCAATCAGCCAAAGAAGATTGCATAATTTCATTGAAAAATATAGTTACTACAAACAACTTAAAAAGGCTGAGATCTAAATTTAATTTCGAGATAAACTTATGTTCTGGCACTTAAGCTTCAAGTCAATTTTATGTACACAACAAAGAAAATTAACAGTTTGAAAATACAGAAAGTTCTGAACTTCACCAACATTATAATATACAATAAAGCAGCTCTACGAGCGAACACTCCTATGCGAAATAAGCATTCATTTACAAGCAAACAACCACAAATATAGTCAAATTCATAATAAAGGAACACACTGTACAATTCTTTTGATTTAACTATTTCTTTATAACAGAGACAAACGTCAAAGGTTACTAAAATAATTTACTAAGCAATAAAATAACACACACAACTTTTTATTGTAATGACAAAACTGTAAACGACATTTTGTGTCATTTACATTATTTTTAATAATGAAATTTTAAAACCTACATCAGTTCTTTGTAAATGGATCGAGTAGTAACAATAACTATATCATCTACATTTCTAATCATTTTACAACATAAAAACATCTTAGAGGATAGGGAGAGAGGGGAGCGCTTCACTTCACTTCCTTCTATCTCGGATTCTGAGACAAAAAAAAAAACACTTTAATATTGTTACTGACGGTATGCGGACATTTCGTCAACGGACTGTTGGTTAAAGATATTCGTTAGGTTTAGAGTTAGGTTTAGGGTGAGGTTTAGGGTTAGGTTTATGGTTAAGGTTAGAGTTAGGGTTAAGGTTAGGAGTTCAGTTATAAGAATCGTCCGTTATAAATAATAGTTTTTGATGAACAGTCTGTTGACGAATCGTCCTTGAACCGTTACCGATGATTCTTCGAGTGCATTTTCATAGAAATTAAACTAAAATAAAAATTTTAATAACACATTATAATACCTCGTATCAAATAGGATAGAAGCAATTGATCCAAAAAAACAGAAACAGTTAACGTAAGCAAGGAGGAACAAGAAGATATAACGTTATAAAATTTAACTATTCATCAAATATATAAAAGCTACATAGTCTGCAAGAATATATACCAAGTTTACCGTCCACATTGAAGATACTGTTGTTGAATTATGCGCAATGCCACGAGATGATAGCAAGCGTTCAATCACAGCTAAATTACATCAATTAAAAATCACAAAGAAATTTCAAGATTAAAAACAAAAAATAATTATATCCATACACATGACAGCAGATTTAAGATAAAAACATTTTATGAATCAAAAGCAACATTTTCTGAATCAAAATATATGACACTGCATTATCTAAAGCCTATAAAAATGACAACCACATTTAAGAGTATTATAAACACATAGCTTGGACGGCAAATAAATCATTATAAATTCAGTAGAAAGAGAACAAAAGACAAGGTATTATATACAAAGACAAGTATTTGAAAGAGACTTGATTATTTGTATGCAACACCACAATATAAATGTTATTTAGTGACAGCAATTCAATTATATATAATATGGCATTTGTTTTATAACACAATCCACTAAACATACGAAAAGATATAGAAGAAGAATGGACACATAAGGCAGAATCAAATGATACAGCAGGAGTATAAGATGAAAAATAATGCAATAGATAAAACAGAAAGTATTCCACCGCTAAATTTATATAAATTAATACAAGCTAGGAAAAGTTTGATAACAATTTCAATAACAACATTAGCCAATTTTTTAATAAAAAGCACAATTTCAGTGCAGCAATATTTCAATCTGCAATTTGTTACTGTAATGCAATCAAATGTTTATAATTTATATACATATTTGATATAAATGAACAGCTCATGAATCAAATAATAACAAAGCTAATAAAAAAATTATACATAAAATAATAAAATTTCACCAATATAAAATATAACACAAAATCGTAAAAGAGATTCATGAAAAGATAACGGACAGTAAAATAGAAGCATTTTAATTGAATTGAAAGATTTCGTAAGGCAAGTAACACGCATGTTACAAGTCATGGATAATTATGATAAGATTCAATTTTACACAATGCCATGATGTCATTATTATATTTATAATAATGACACCATGTTTCAAATACATTTAATTATTGCAGTAAATGAACTATTTATAGACAGTGATTAAATTACCCTAGCATTAACATAGAAAATTTAATATTAATTTAATTTCTGGATTACATTTAATATAACTATATAAATAGCAGCTATTTTAAGTTCATTGAATAATTGCAAGTCAATTTGAGATTTGTATGATTTGCAAAAATTCTGTATGTAAAAAATCAATTTTAAAATTCTGTATAAATGGCATCGATAAAAATATCTTCATACATTTATTTGTCTGTTATCTATAATAATAAGCTTATAAAAATTATACGCGTAAAAATTCAAGCAATAAGTTTAAACCAGAAAGCATTTACACATTGACATAAATCGAAGCGTAATAATAATCACATTAAATAATGATAACAACAGACTGAGTCACTAGCAAAGAACAAATAAAGCAAAGGGGATCTAAGGGGAAGGGGCCTGATAACAAGGACGACCCCGTAAAAGTGGTAATTTTTAATAAACCATAGAAGCAACAGCTCCCTTATTCAGATGGAGAAAATAAATCAAATAAAGTTGATGATTTCAACATTTCAGTGGAAAAACGCTGATTTACAAACAAAAGTTTGTTCAATGTCAATTTGGTCATTAAATAATAGGTTAGTAAAAAATCGATAAATGCTAAAAAATTGAGTTATAAAGTTATTTTGGAGAAGAAAAAATCTTGGCTTTGATAAATATCGCCGCTCCTTAAATAAAAGTAAGGATCCCCCTCCCTGATAACAAGGAAATAAATTATGAACACGCTTCTAACAAATAGTGACATTAAAAGTAATCAGTAGCAAACTAACTGTACATAATCAATAAGCTAGCTAACAAAACAACCAATCAACAGCAACGTCACAAAAAACAACCAATCAATAGCAATCTTGCAAAACTATAAGCAATCAGCTAGTAAAACAACCAATAAGAGCCAAGAATGTATAACAACCAATTATCAGCTGTGTACTAAAACAAACACCAATCAAACGCTAGCTAACCAATAAAAGCCAATCATTGATTGGCCAATAAAGACTAAAAATGAAACAGCCCTTTGTGAGACTATGTATTAAACTTGACTAGCAATTAATGCTCAGAGTGTCAATTACATTAACATCCGAGTACAAATCTATCTATTCATAAAATGTAGGCAATAAATGGTATGCAAAAATTATAAAATCAGTATATTATATGAAAGCGGTACTGTGAATCACTCTGGGACAAAGCACAGAGATTCAATTTGATTAGTTGTATTCATGACGCGAGAATTTGTACAAGTCGTTGCAATCGAAAAGCTACAAAACTACAAAGCACATCAAACATTTCTATACACACTGAAGAAATGATAAAAATTATACAACAGTTATAATATAAATGAAGTACATCTTAACATCAAGTGTGAGTACTATCATTTGTGGATAATATCTTAGATGTAGCCGAAGTATTAATTAGATGTAGCGAGCGAGCGAAAATAATACGCATTTCACAAATCCAGGACATGTTGATACTATATTTGCTGCTCATCCCTTGATCAAAAAGCTCAAAATCAACATCTAAGACTGCATATAGAAAACTAGCTGAATGTTAACCAATTCAGCTAAATAACTAAAAATGTTATATCTAGAAGTGGTTAAATACTTGCTATAACTTATGAAAACTTAAGACTGATGCCATCCTGATGCTGTTGATTGTTAAATTATTGCTAAACTCTGATGTAATCCGTAATTATTTATAATTTTAATATTTCATTAATCGATTTATAATATCATCGTAAAAATTTCTTAATTCATTAAAAGATAAACTACTAGTCTATGTACAATATATATCATCTTTTACAGTTCCTGAAAATGACAAAAAACACAATCATTTAAAGAAATTGCGAAATTGCATTTTATTATTTTGTGTAAAAAAAAAGTGGACGTACCATTGAATTAATCTAGATATAATCTCAGCAGCATTTCTTCTTCCTCCTGGACCTAGACCCTCCGGGTCCCCCCAGCCTCACCGAGTCACTGGCTGCCTGCTCTTGTATCCTCTGCTGCTGATTCCTCTTCATTACCAACACAAGTCTAGCCAGATGCTCAAACATCTAAATAAACAATAATTAGTTCATTTATTTTAATAAATTCATTTATTTATATTTATTTATTTTATTTTTATTTTTTTTGTTGGTATTGTATTTAAGTGACGCAAAAATTTCTAAAAAGAATGTAGATAAGAGTAGAAATATAATTAATGCATAATCATTTAATCTTAATTTCATTCATAATAATAAATCTAAATAAAACGATGAGTTTTGAAAGTTTGAGGAGAATAATGCGATGACCTCATTGATGTTTTTGTTTGCTTTGGCGCTCGTCTCAAACAACTCTATGCCGCTCTGCGACGCAAACTCCTGCGCATCTTTTGTCAGAATAATTTTGTTATCAGAGTCATCATCTTTATTTCCCACTGAACAGGAAACAGAAACATAATGAATAAGAATAAAATCATAAACAACTGAAAAATACTTAATGACTAAAAACTAAAGAGCTAAACGACTCTACACTATGGAGAAATAGAGACGATTTAGTCATAGCTCTATAAAATGGAAGAGATCAAAATAGAAGATGACTTTTTCACAAGACTGCCATTCTTCCCCAGTTTACACTCGCAAATATTTGACTAACCCCGGAGAGAGGGAGGGATAACTTAAAAAACTCGTATTGCATTCATAAGCGTAGACTGATGCATTACTATTAAATCATCTTAATGCTTTACAGGCACTACTTAATCATGTTGCTAGATAGATAGATTTAAGTTAAGCAACTGCAGCAATTTGTAAATGATGGGCTAAAAAATTAACATCTAGCTAAAGTAAGTTCATAAAATCATCACCATTATCACTGTTATCAATTAAAACATTGATCAGTAGTGACAGATTAATAAGTTACCAAGTATTCGACAGATGGCGTCACAGTTTTGATCTATTTCCTGCAACCATCGTCTGATGTTAGCAAATGAGAGAGCATTAGTAACATCGTACACAACAAGTACACCGTGAGTACCTCTATAGTACCTACAGTGACACAACAAGTACACCATGAGTACCTCTATAATATATACAAACAATCCAAATTTTCGTCAATATTGTATTTATTTACGATATCAAAGAAGCAGTGGTCAAATTATGCGTCCTACTAAAGGGTGTAGCAAGACGGCAAAAAATACTCTGCTGATACTGATACTACATATTAGATACAATTACTCTGATAATATTGATACTATACAATTACTATGATAACATTTATACTATATATTAGATAAGATGACATTGATACTAAACTAACGTAGAAGTAATTGTTCTGAATCTCTCTTGCCCAGCAGTATCCCAGATCTGTAGCTTCAATCTCTCTCCATCCACTACCATTGTTCTGATCTTAAAATCCACTCCTATTGTTGTGATGTAAGATGCTGCATAGAATAGCAGTCAAAAACCAATCAATTAATAAGTTTAGTACTCAACGGAACATCATAAGAAAAGGTCAATTTACTGATAAAGATTACTATAATATCATTTAATAAGACAAAATCGGAGGCAAAATTAATATAATCAACTGGATGGACAGAAAGAGAAAGAATTAAACACTTACCACAAGTTTATTAAAGTCGATCAAATTTTCTTATTAAGAATATACAGCACAAGAATATTATACAATAAACTAATCATCTTACATGGTAAAAATTATCTCTTTTTAATAATGCAAAATTTTAATACTAAAGTAAATACTCAAATAAAAACTTTATGATTAATTCAAGACTTACATGAAAATGTATTGTCAGCAAATCGAAGCAACAGGCTACTTTTGCCAACTCCTGCAATTTAGTTTTTTTTATAAAATAGACCATTAGAGATATTAAATAAAACAATCAAAATCAATATTAGATATAATCAAATGAACACCAGATAACTAAAATTTAATGTCTAGATTAAAGTTTTTAAACAACATCAAAAACATTGTCATCAAACTAAAAAGAATGCTAAACGGTGCAACAAGTCAGTTAAAAACAAATCACAATACAGCAACGTTTAAAAAAAATACATATTTGTTTAATCAGAATTTTGGCTGATTATAACTTTTTGCGATTTTAATCTTTTTTTTATGTTTCTTTAAAATGTCACTGTTTTGCTATTATTGATGAGAAATAAAAGATTATACACACATTTAAAATGTAATATTTAAAAATAAAGTTGTAAACACAGATTTTAAGGTTTAGATTTAGCAATGCACTGTACCAACCACTGTCTCCAATGATGAGCAGTTTAAAGAGATGATCGTATTCTTTAGCCATTTCAGTCAATTACAGGTCAGCGTTCTGCAGGCGCACGGTGTAATCTATCCACAGAGTAGCTTCAACAAAAATGCATTAAACAATAATTTAGGTATAAAAAATAGTGATATTTGACGAGTGCAAATTATCAATAACAACACAGTATAAACAAGGAATGCGCGAACAAATGAAGCACAGTATAAACTGCGATTTGTATGCCACAGACGTTTGAAGATCTATAAAATAAACAGAAACTTATAGGCTATAAATTTATATACGCAAACAATTAAAACAATAATGTTAAAGACTCTAAATCATTAGCGTTATAAATTTGAAATTTGTAATTAAGTGTCTCGCATTTTAGTGAGGTATATAAAACGCAAGATGAATTATAGTAATCACACCGAGTGGGCATTTAAAGGAAAAATTCACAGAAAATTGTCACGCCAAGACACTACATTTATAATATGAAGATTTGAAACTAAAAATCAAAGTTAGGAACACGTAAAACATAGTTTAAGTAGTTTGAATTATTCTAATCCGTCTTTCATACAGTACCAATAAAGTATATAGATTAAAATCACGAAAATAAGCCATTTAATAACAAATTTAAATATCAGATAATGTTAAGTCATTACCAATTAAATTCTAACCTGAAAAGAACAATCTATTGTTGATTTACTTAAACTTCGTCTACAATAATTGTAAAATTAGCTAAAATAAAAAAATAAATTAAATAAAAATAAATAGAAAACTTTTAATCCTATTAGTAGAGAATATTTAAGAAGATTTAGTTAAGAAAACTTTACATCTTATTTTAGTTTGAGACACTTTTTGAATAAATAAATAACTTCAAAGAAAATTGGCTTTATTATTATGCTTGAAAAAACTTTGGCATTATTCAATAAAAAACGTAAAAATTCAATTTATACATGAAACCTATGGCGAATATCAACATTTCGGTTAAAACTGTAGAAAATAAATTTTAAACAAAACTCCAGTTATTAGAATAAATAATTTTGCTCAATTACGTGTAGAGAAAAATCTGCTTTATTATAACCATCAGATGTTGCTTTCCAATTTTCGAAGAATAATTAATGGCTTATTGATTTTGCGCAGATATATTTTGCGAACAGTCAGAAATCTCAAACTAGATTTGTACACATTTTATTCAATAAGCGTCATTAGAATGTTTAATGTTAAATTGTACCTTTTTTTATAAGCCCAAGATATGATGTATAAATTAAATAAAAATATCAACAATCATTAAGATAAACTCTATTAACATACTCTTTACTAACAGAATGTATTATAAAAATTAATTATACAGTTAACACAAATTGCTTGTTGCCAATCTCAGATGAATGCCATTAAACCGAGATAAAGCTACTGTATTAAACATCTTACTACAGGATAAAAACAGTAACAAAATATTTCATGTTCCACGAAGCTCAAATCTAAAACTCATTGATTCAGAATCCAGTGCTTTAACCAGGTTGACAATAAAGTTTGAACAATTTTCAAAACTTTGTGACTATGTAGAAAACTTGTCATAAAGATCTTTTATTGATCATCTAAAAGCAGTTATTATCTTGACAAAGCAGAGTGGCAACAGTTTCGACATTTGGTATGCTGAACTATATTCAACAGCAAGATATCACATTGTAGCATGAATGAAGCAGATTTCTTGGACCTATGATAAACAGAATAAAATTTAATATTAAAAGCTCTGTCAGCTACGCAATTAAATTGAAAATACCATTGGAATGTGAAGAAATTTATAATATTATTGCATCCCACTTCTCCTTTATTTGAAATATCAGTAATATTTATTATTTAGCAAAAAATATGATTGTAATGACATCAGTTGTTTGATCTACAATAAAAATAACAAAGATCAATAAAGAAATGAATAAAGTACAGAATATTAGACTTCATACTGACCTTAATCATAAATCATTTAATCATTCAATCATTTGACTTGATGGAACGGGTCTCTTCTGATTGGATACAATTCTCAGTCGATGAACCAATAGAAAAGCTGTCTGATACCAATAGCTAAATAAAGAATGTAATTCCATTAAGATTGATATAAAAAGATATTTATAACATATTTACTATTTGTTAAACAACAGAGAATATGTCTAATCATCGATCAGTAAAAATCGTACAAAGCAATCATTGCCAATTTTTTAATATCACTCAAATAAATAGAACTAGTTGTCTGTTAATAAACTATATAGTTGTATATACTAGTTGTATAGTAATAAATTATTATATTGAATATTTTAAAATCAAAATCATTTTAAATATCTTAAAATAAAACACAAAATAAGTAGCATTTAACAATTTCATACCCGATTCTTATTTTTCTTCTTGTCTTCAACTTTCTCTATCTGCTCAAGCATCAGCTTACCAGCTTCTGCAATCATCCAATATTTACACTTCAATTAAAGTAAATTAATATTTTACTATATGCTTAAAAACTATGAAATCACTTAAAATTTCAAATATGAAATATTTCAAACTACGAAAGAATTTCCAAGTTCCAATTTAATCAAGTATTTTAGCAACTGCTTCATTAAGAAAATGGTCCTTACTTTGAAGACTAAGAACTCAAAGACAAACCGGTAAGTACAAGAGATTGCCCTCTATTGATAGCTCGTGTAACTAAACAAGGAATCTCAACGGACATCAGTGATATGCCTCGAGTCTGAAGCCAACTCAATGTATCATTGGCTGCAGAGTCCAAGTGGGCGGGGTCTAAGCTGTCAGTCAAGGATGAATGATTCAATGTTAGACATGGTGATGTGTCTGAAAAAAAATATAAAATACAAAGAAAAATAAAAGAATTAGTAAATAAATACTAAGTTATAAGTCTGCGTTATTATTGTTAACATTGTGTTATTGGTTAAATGACAAAAAGAGTAGGAGTAGGAACCAAGGAATCCTGGGTTAGAGTCCATTGAAGCACAATATATTCTCTACTTCTGGCTGCACCCTTTAGTAAAGTATAATAATAAACACTAATATAAACTAGCATATACTGATACTATATACTAAATATGCATAAACATAACTGTAAAGTATTTAAATCAGCAGTTTCTATTTGGGACGTCTTTCTCAAATGTAATCCAAAATTTCTAATTATCTTTTTATATCTGGCAATCCGAGAATAATATTAAACACATCACTGTTAAATGTAAGCACATCGTTAAAGGATGCAGCAAGTAATTGTTGATTCTATAAAATAAGTAATTAATAATATTCAAAAAAATATATAATTTAATATATTGTATAAGAAAAAAAAATAAAAAAATACCAACCATCCGTTAAAATTTTAACTTGCGTGACTCCAGATCTCTTAGGTTTGATTATTGCATCATCATTGGTCACATGACATGACGGCCTCTTTCTATTGGTTGATTCATTAATTAATATTGTTTGATTGACAAGCTTCTTTTCAGTGAATGACTCACAATGGGCGGGATTTCTTAATTGACTGATAGGCATTTTAACACACAATGACTTACAAGGGGTTGAATTTACCAATTGATTCACAGGCCTTTTACAAGTTACTGATGCATAAGGGGCGGAGCGTATTAAATGATTGACAGGCTTTCTTATATTACCAGAGGCGGAGATGTTCATGTGATTGACAGGTAATTTTTTACAGCCAGATGAAGCTTTTACTTGATCTGTAGGACCCAGTATAGATGAAAGAATTAAGACGTCTTCATTAGAAAGATCTGAATGTTCCATAAATAAAATCTGCTTATTTTAATTAATAAATACTTTAATATTTTGCATGTCAATACAGGCGTAGATTTCATTCAATATAGAACTACAGTGATTCAAATCTTTTTTATATAAATTCATTGCGTACAAACTAAAACAAGTAATACTCGAGCAATGTAATACAAAAGTGTAACTGTAAGGTTAATCATACCACAGCTCTGTGTTCTATCTCAATAGTATTCATTTCAACTTCTATGCATTCTATTCTGCTTACAATAATATTGCTCAAAAGACTTTCTCATCCTATTAAATAATAAAAGATACTCCATGAACTTAAGTTAAAAATATTAATTCAATAAAAAGAGAAATATATTAGAAGCATATTTATATCGTTTAATAAAAAATCTGACCATTTAAAAGAGATGTATTCATAGATGAGTTTACTGGCAACTTGATGTGAGGCTGCGACTTGTTAATAAAATTAGTTGATATGACTACTTTCTCAGTGCTATGTGTACTCTAAAATACAATTCAACACAATTATTTTACATACAATGGGCAGTTATAACCATCACAACCCCCTCCCCCCTTCGCTATACCATATATTAAATAGTATAAAAAAACTAACAATTCTACTTAGGGCTATAATTCATAATCTTAAAAATATCGCAGAAAGAGTTGATAACTTTCGATAAATAGTAAAAAATAAAAACTAGACGATTCTTTAAAAAGATCTATCGTTCTTTTCAGCTATGAAAGTTGAAATTCTTTCCTATTTAATACAAACAATTTTATCAAAACTAAACAAGACAAAATGATCTAAATAAAAATGAAACAATGAAACAAAAATCAAGTAAAATTAAAATTCACAAAATGATTAGATTTACTGACGCTTATGCGTTTGTTTAATAATTCAACGAGATCCAATCTGCCAGCAGATAATGCAAGATCCAGAGCTGTTTTACCAAACTGCACACAAACAAGTACATTCTATTTTAAAGTATACAATGAACATTCTAAAATAAATAGGTTCAAGACGCGATTTATAAAAAAATAATCACTTTTTGCTTCTTGTAGTAGGAATCTGACAATACAATTGTTAAATTTATTGTTCGCTTTTTGTTAAACGGAACATCACTATCAAGGGAATTATTCAATGACTAACAATTAGTACAAGCGCATTCAAACCTACAGATAGATAATTCAAAAGATAAAAAAAAAAAAAATTGTAGCATATCAAAGATATCAAAGTTTATTTTGTATATCAGAAAACATCAAGTTTTATTTTATAGTGTCCTCTCAAAGTACTAAAGTTCATAAATTAATTAAATATATAAAGTAAAAAAAGTCAAACAAGGATTAAGTTTATTCTAAAGTAAAAAGAGTGCATCAAAAACAAGTAAAAGTGAAAGAAAATTAACAACAAAAAAAAAAAAATATTAATTTTTGAAACAAATACCTTATTTTTAACATTGACTTGAGCTCCATTTTCGAGCAGTAATCTAATGACATCTGTATGACCTCTCACCACTGCTAAGTTCAATGCAGTCATCATTAGCTTATAACGCAAACAATCACTCATCAAGTCATCAATAAATATAAAAATTAAATCAATATAATTCTAATAAATTGACATTAATAATTGTACTATATGCGATACTGTATATTGTATTATGAGATAAGTTTAAACTATTTTGAAAATGTTATTTCATTCAAAGAATTTTAAAATAATCAGTAAGCCCTACAATAATAAAATAACTGACTCTGGATCACTATTTTATATACGACATGCTTTTTGGGAAAAAAACTAGATTCAAGCTTTTTGGCGCTAGCCCTGAAAATCATACCCAGAAAACATTATTTATTGCAATGTGTTAGTAGTCATTTTTTATCCGCTAATTTCTTGATTTCTGGGCATCCAGTTCACAAAATGTCACTAGTAACAACTAAATGTCCCATAATGTAACTAAATTGTATTGATATTATGCCAAACCAACCATATCTTGAGCTTCTATATTGGCTCCATTAACAAGCAGTAGACTAACGACCGAAGTGTGTCCGGCCTCTGAGGCTAAATGTAGAGGAGTGCGTAGAACCTTAGAGCAAGCATCACATCTGATACCAGACTTCAATAGCAAGTCAGCCACTTGGACATGGCCAAACTGAGCTGCAAAATGCAGCGCTGAGACACCCAGCTAGAAAACATTACAATACTAGTAGTTAGAATCAATCCAAGAAAGGGAAAATAGTCATTTCTAAGGTATGAATAACAAAGGAATAAATCTGATAAATCTGATAGGGTATAAAGATTAGGATTTAAATTAACTATTTTTTGTAACATCATATCATACCGAATCTGTAGTAAATGGAGCACCACTAGAAATTAGATCACGAACATCATCAGAACAACCTTGCTTAGATGCCTCCAACAGCTTCTTGCCCAGCATCATCAAAGACATCACTGGCATGGATAAACTCAGCAGCACATCAATTTATGAAAATCTAAATAAATTTAAAAAAGAATGAAATGACGAAATTTCGTTCCTACCACCACAAATTTTTAATTTATTTTCCAATTTCGAAAAATTGGAGCGGGAGAGGAACAGAATTTTCTCACAGATCTTTAATAGCAATTAAGACCTTTTATTCTATGACTTCCTCATCCGTTGGTCACTGCGTTTCGTATAAATGTAACCAGTTTTTGCGAAGGTATCATTAAATGGGGTTAAATTTACTTACGCACTTCATTAAGTTTTTAGAATAAGAATATGACGACATATAAAAGAAAAGACGAGGAATATAATAAAACAAGTCTCATCGCGAAATTCGAACTACATCGAACATTTTTTAATTTTTTTAATGTTTTGCACAGTGTTTCTTTAATTATCGCTCATTAAATGGCAATTGTTTATAAATAAAAATAAAATAAACTAAATTCTCTGAAAATAAATAAAAACTACGTCTAATCCGTCTCAATAACCCTAACGATGACTCTAATTACAGTCTAAACCCAAAATCTAACCCTAAACCATCTCTAACAATAACTCGGTGAGGCGCGAAACCCAATTACAGCCATTAAATGAACAAATTAGCCCATCCCCTAAATACATTTTTGCAATACACAACGTTATTGGAATTAGTATAACTACCACACAGTCTAATAATAAACATTTAATAAATACTATAAACCTAAATCTATATTATAAGAAACAAATGAAATAATTCAGAAATAAAACAAATGTTAAGTCTTTTTAATAAATATAAAAACTTTGTTTCGGTAATATAATAATGTAACTACGCTCGCGCGTTTAGCTGTAACTACGCTCGCGCGTTCAGCTGCTAGTGTTGCTATCCTTGCGCACAATTAAGACGCCGCATTGGTGAGAAAACCACTGCCTCTTCATATTTGTGCTTCTACATTTGAAGAATTTATCTCAACTGAATTTGTAAAAACTCGGTTTTAGCTACTGTAGCTTATTTAGTAAATATCAAACAATATTTTTAAGGCTTGGTTGGCATTTAATTTTTAATGGTTAAACCGCAATCAATTTGTGAAATGTACTAATAACCTCGAATTTAATCATTCAGGAGCCACGAGTCATTTTTATGTTAGGTTAATAACGTGCAGGTTTTAAGATTTTGAGAAGATAATCTTCCCCCATTTGAAAAAATGCAAGCTAACCAGTACTTCGATTTTTAGACAAAATAAACATTATCATCTCTCGACGGTTAAACAGACGTTAAACTTTTATTGGTTGATTGATTGATTATCAGTCTATATTTAATAATTTGGTATAACAGTCTAAAATTGATGAATAACGCCAACCTAACTGTTTTCAAATGTTTATTGAAAAAGACCTTATCCAATACAAGGAATATTACAATTTGAAAACTAATAAGAGTTTTGTCACATTTCTTAATTACTTATCCATAAATCTTCATAATCTTGTCATTTAGTGATTTACATCATGAGATATAGTTCTATCGCCATCATATCAAATCCATGTTCCTATCAACAGAATAAATCCAAAATAGTATCCTATTTTTCATACAGATACCGAGAGTAACTTGAAATACGTATCATAATATGATGTTCCGCGACTGATAATGAAACAGTTTATGACACCTAGGTATCAAAAGAGTTAACATCAAGGACCAAATATTTCAACGGAGAGAGCTTGTTGATTGATATCACTAAGCGCAGCTTTCATCTCATAAATAGTGGCTTCCCCAGCATTGATCTCCTGTAATGCAAACAATTATTATGAAACATCAAGCCATTTGAATTAAACAGAGAGTATACATTTCAAAAATATATTAAATAAAAAAATAAAATAGAACAGCAGAAAGTTTAACATATTTATTAATATATTAAATTTAACATTAATAGTTTATTTCAATAGCAAAAAGCTAAGATTATCCTTTGTTTAAGATAGCAACAATCCAGTAATCAATTAATAATGTGTTACATTTGTTTTAATAATACCCTGATATAAAATATAATTTAGACTCATAAACTAAAAGTTATACAATCATTTACTGAATTGAAAATCTTTCCAAATGATATAACAAATCACACATCTTTTAACTACTAGTAAATATTACTCCATAGAAGTAACTAAATAGATAGATAAAACGATAGATAGATAGATAACTGATAAAAAAAACTATTATCATAATTTTTATATATACGATTAGAAAAGATTAAAATCATGTCGTAATTAAGGACGAACCTTCCAAACAGTGAGCATCATGAGAACAGCCCCAGGCCGATCCTCGCAAGCATCCGTCCATTCTTGAACGTCCTCTGTCGTAAAATTAACAAGCTTAGCAAACTCTAAGAAGATATCCGTCGTCATCTTGCCGGACAACATCTTTAGCTGTTCATTGCTAACTAGAGCTCTGTCTGCCACAGGGACCTGGGTCAAACGTTGGGCCACAGCAGCGGGAGTGATGGACCCTGGCACAGAGGGGGCAGCGTCTTCTTGTTCTGAATCTTGTTCTATCTTGATATCATGACTTGAAACTGACGGAGGATTCGTCTCAACATTCGGCGTCTGTAGAAAGATGACATTCAATTAAATGAAGAAATAATTGCTTTGATTTAAAGTTTGATAGAATTTTGTGGTTAGGGTTATGAACTGGAATTTGTTCTGGGTTCAAATCACGGTGTATTTCATAACTCAGAATCTTGCTGCATCCTTTAATAACTTGTTTAATTCAGCAGCTATGTCACTGATTTTGTTTTTTTACAGAAATCTGGACACTAGACTGCAGTTTATAATCTCAATTATTTTTCTTACTAAATTAATAACAGTTATATTTAATAAGGACACGTTTCAATAATACTTTCAAACAACTGTTAATATAGAAATATTTATTGGTGTATAAACTTCTGAATTCACTTCAGAAAAAAAAATAATTCAAGTCTTACACACACTTGCCCTGTTCTTGAAAAAGAAAAACAAGCTAGTGTATAATGTTAAGAGCACAATGTCCACTCATCACTTGATTTCAATATAGTCAGTAACAGTAATTTGTGCTGATGTGACGCTAAGAAACAAACGAGCGCACCTCCGAGTCCATTCTACTGTCTCCATTCTCTGACTCAGACGTTTCTTCAGGTTTTACAACGGCGTTGCCACCGTTGTCTTCCGTTGCATCAGCGTTGTTCTCAGCAACCGTTGCACCCATGTTGTCTTCTGCAGTGATCTCTGTGTTGTCTATGTCTTCTTTAATATCTGCTGAGATAGCTGTTGCCTGGAGAAATAATGATGTCAGTTTGGGTAATGATAATAAATCTACTATTTCATA
Organism: Oconnorella tubifera; assembly: GCA_034700105.1. NCBI lineage: Eukaryota > Metazoa > Annelida > Clitellata > Enchytraeida > Enchytraeidae > Oconnorella > Oconnorella tubifera. The sequence continues at coordinate 20,950 of JAQIXG010000623.1, forward strand.
TCAACATAATTAAACGATTCACAAGTATATTAAGCCCATGTAAGATAAATCAAAATGACTAATGTGCCTGATCAATGCATGTACTTTAAACGTAAAAATGTAACCACAAAGTTACGTGTAACATCTTCATTGTCATTCATGGAAAAAAGCATAATTTTTGAATAAGTAGTCACTTTGAAAACTCAGTTTTGTCTAAAGTGAATAGCCTCCTTATCCAATGTGACTTTAATAACATACAAAAAAAGAATCATATTCATAATAAATTCTCGTAATTAATAAAAACATTACTGATAAGATTACTGCTATATATATACCGCAGAGACTTTAGTCACATTCATGATCATAGAGTTGATATATTGCGCCAGTGGTTTGGGTTGTTGAGACAACTGACCGGCCGCTTGTTGAGCGAAGAAATGAGGACTTTTACGAGCGAGCAGACGAAGTGACTTCCATGCAAACGTACTGTTGTTGACAAGTCTAAACATTGGAACAACAACGACTTTGCACTTCAGATTAATATGATACTATTAATATAAAAATTACAACATGATAATTTTTAATAACATTGTGGTCCGTCGAAAAGGCACCGGAAAAGGGCCCGACTATTAATTCTTATTAATGTAGGGTTATTAATTAAAAATATTAATTAATAATTTTACAGGGCTATGGCTGGGGTTAGGAAAAAAAGATTAAAAATTTGTAAATTTCATATGAAAATACGCTTGAAATGTAACTCTTTTATGCTGACTACGTTATCCAAACACCTACTTGTATTGTTCTTCAATACCCCCGGCAGGGTCCGCCTGATCAATGGCTTCCTCAAAAAACTCTTCTAATGTCGGTAAAAAGTTTCTACAATTATCAATAAAAGACAGAACAATAAGAACAAACACAATAATGAATAAAGAAATGCAGCTATTCAGTGAATCTGTAATTTATATTATCGTAGGATACTACTAGAAAGAATCTTCAGCAAAATGCTTAAAATTCAGCAACTATTGTATATTAAAATATTATATCTAACAGTAATAGTTTGAGTGTGTTTAATATTCAACTACACCATGAATTTATTTACTTGCAATACATTGAAACTGATAGCTTAATAGCCACACAATCTGTATCATAGATTGATATAAAAATGACGATTAATATGATGACATTATTTGTGATCAAACTTAAAAGATGATTAAACACTACAACAATGTGTTGTGTAATGTATTCGCTTCGTATAGGCTTTCATATACCTATTACATTTTGCCATCTTTTGTGCATGAAAAGAACATAAAATGATAAAACATTTGCCAAATTTTTCTTCGCAAATATTTTCAACAATCAACACATACTAATCTACAAGTTTACAGTGCTGACCTTTTGACAGACTGACAAGCAACCATGTTGTCTGGACTTAGATTCCAAAGTCTAGTCAGTTCAGCATTTCCAAGTTTGATCACTTTAGGCTGACCACTGGCTGCGGAGAGGGCACACTGCTTCACATCATCTCCCATACTTCTCTTACGATTTCTTCATTCAATTCAAACTTTTTATTACTAGATTTATAACTCAATTCTATCTGGCTTATATCTTAATGAAACCTATAATACTAGTGTAATTTGAAAAGTATATATGATATGACAACACTGCTAAACATTCATATAATTACCCTTATAAACAAATTCATATTTTATTCTAACACTAAGTATATTTTTTTCTTAAATTGTATAACTTTAAAAATAATATACCATTATGCGTAATTTTATTTTTAAGTTTTTTAGATTTAATATCTAACAGTGAATCTTAAAACTGATAATCATAATCTAAAACTATATTTAAGATATAAAATTCTTTTCAAAAGCATTCATTTCTTTAATAATCTTATGCTAATGACGATGTTGATAATGATAAAGATAATGTAGATGATGCTGATGATGATGTTGAATGACTGACCGTCCAGCCATCAATGCAGGTTTGACTCCGGGTCTGGTCTCAGAATCTCTGCGTCGAATAAAACTGGGACACCCGTCATTCTTCCAGGAATTCCAGTTGTCCTCTCTACTTAAGATATGCTGAAAAGAGACAAACGCAAATCTTAATACCAATTCATTAATCATTTACGGCTTCATGGGTCGCATTTAACATGTGACCCATGAATTTAACATAAAATTTAACATATTTAACATAAAATTTTAAATTTGCTGCACTCTGTAGTAAAACGTTTAATTTAATAAAATACAATGCATTACCACAGTGAGAGCTTCATTTTTGAAAATGTTACCGATACAAGACATGTCACAAAATGTTACAACGCTGTGTATGTTAATGACATAGATAAATGTCATTAATTGTATGCTAATCGATTGGGCTGCGTTTAATGATACATAACAAAAAGATTATAAGGTTATAAAATGGGACAGAAGGTAACCAGAAAATTCGGAACAGGACAATTTCATAATTTTTTTTATTAGGGTTAGGGTTAAATATTTTTATTAGGGTTAGCATTAGGGGTTAACTTAACCCTAATTAGAAAAATAACCCTAACCCTAATAAAAATTATCCGATCCAAGTTGCTTTGAATTGTCCTAGAACCAGGCAGAGATGTAATACTATTCATTAATAACTACTATCATCACACTCAAATAACAATAATAGTCGCTTTTTCAAAACTTTGATAAAAAGTAAAAAATAAAAATTGCCTCAATTGTCTGCGCAAACTTTTCCCCATCTGGGGGAGTCTCTTTGAGAATGTTAAACACTTTCTCATTGGTCAGCTTAATCCAGGCTGATTGGTCGTCAGTCAGCGTCTGATTGGCTCTGTGTGGTAGCAAATATCAGCATCAACCAATGAGAAGAAAGAGTGGGTAATATTTAGGCATAATTAGAATAATTATAATCTATAATTGTTATAATGATAAATAATAATACATAGTATGCTATATATATGCGATATATAATAATGATGATGATAATTATAATTTGCATTCGTAATTATTAGAATCCCTTCAAATAATGATGAACCATCAACTTTTTCTTTTATTGAGATAGGATTAGGGCTAGAGTTAAGATTAGTGGTAGAGTTAAAGTTCTGGTAAAAATTAGGGTTAGATTTATGTCAAATAATGCATTCCCATGACTTTTTCACAGGCTTCAACTGATATGAATTACAACACTAACAGTGAAATATGTTGCTATTGAGCACAAAACACAATTTATAGTACAATTGTACAAAAAATCTAACAGTGCTCAGTCAAAATTAAGTACAAGCTACATTTGTAAAAGAGATTGGCAAATCAACAAAAAATGAACTTAAATGGAAGTCAAATCCTGAGTTAAAATCTGCATCATAAACTATGACAAGATTGCATTAGACAAATGACTGTGATTAAAATCATAGCATCATCAATCCGCTGTCAATAAATGTAAGATAACGATAAGATAGATTTACGTTTTAAAGCGGACTTGTGAGTTGAGATATTGAAAGATGATAAGAAACTGAACAAGAACATAACGTCTGAAGTTACTGTCACTTAGTTGTAGATCTAGTAACTGCAGAAATAAAAACAAGACATTCATTTGTTAGTTGTTTAATGATGTATTAGTACATATCTAATGCCTATAATGCCCTATCTAACAAAGCAACTGGTCAACACTAGCAAAAACTTATCTTTCAACATATAAATCATTTAATTATCATCAATATTAACAAGGCAACAAGACAAAGATTTCAACTGAAAACTCTCCAGTTACTTGTCAGACTTTCCACCAACAGAGCACTTAACTCTTATCCAGCCTCTTAAATGAAAGCTCTAACGCGATTGGTGTATAATTGCTATACCTTTTCACTGGTGAGATACTTTGCAAAGTACGCCCCTTCTGATTGGCTGATATTTTTCAATAAATCTTGTCTGCCCTTTGATGATTGGTCATCGTCGAGTTTGTACGATGAAAAGCAGATCAACACTTCATCTGAATACTGGTCAATAATGCAAAGTGAAAACAAACAATAAAATGATAATATTATATAACCTCAGCAATCAGGAACAGTTTATTTTCTCTTTTTTAACATTAAACAATAACAAATTAACTACCATCAAATGACAGACTTTTCGATAAATTAGGGTTAGGGTATATTATTATATAGCTATATATATTATATTGCATTTTAATAGATTTTTAAAACTTATTTTCTTATTAAAAAGTATATTACAGTCAGTAATCTAAACAAAGATTAAATTACTTTTGAGCCTCTTAAATATTATTCAATACCTTACCAAATAATAAGGTATGAATATATAATTAATCAATTACTTATAAAATAAGTGACTGATCACAATACATAGATTTATCAGATGAGAGTCTTACAGTTGAAAATGTTTTCCAAGTTTGTTTCTCATAACACAGAGCTGGACGTCTAAAGAAATCTTGCAGAGACCAAAACTTTTTGTATAGATTGTAATCGATTGGAATGCTTCTGTTAAGAAATTACAGATCATAAACAAGATCGATTGATTTATTGATTACACTAATCAAGAATGATTGATAAAGTCCTGTTAAGATTGATTAGAAATGATTTTCGTTAGAGAGTTTTTTTAACTTTCAGAGAATATTGATATGAAAAAGAAAAAGAGTAAACTGACGCTGCAGTCTCTTCCATCTCTCCCTCCTCTACATCCATACAAGTTACTCCAATCTTTGAATCTACAGACGAAACCTGAAATCAGCCGTACATCAAACGCAATGAAAGAGACGAGATAAAGCAACAAGTCAAAATGATCTCGAATAAATTCATTTTAAGACAGATCATTTATTTTACTTGCAAAGAAATAATAGCAAGGATTCTCATAAGATGTTATTTTAAATATTGTACTTTGTAGACAATAAAGTCCTACACATTTGCATTTCTATAAAGTTTTACTGCTAAAATAACTGTAATGTAAACTATAGTATAATAGTATTAAGTGTCATACAGTACACTTCTTTTAGTATTATACAACATACTTATGTAGCATGCAGTGCAATACTTCTTCACAGTATTATACTGCATACAGTATACAGTGATAATTCTGCATACAGCAGAATGTATCCAGTATCTTCAATTAGTATTACACATAACTTTTATTAGTATTATACTATTTATATTATATTATGCTACATACTTATATAACTGTTATGCTTATAAAAACTTCAATTCATCAATAAATAGCATCTAAGTAAAATATTTAAAATTGAAATATAAAAGCAAACAACAATACTATGCCATCAATCAATGCTTTTGATAAAATTAGTTATTTTACCTACTAAAAAAATCTGTGGAACTCAGTATTATTCAATAATTTCATTAAATTATCAATCAAGAACAGACGACAAGAGAAAACAGATGTAAAGTAAACTGACTGGTTTGAGAGATGCTTTGTCTGATTTCACATTAAATGCTGTCGTATTGTCAAGGTTAAATTGACTCGTTAAATTTAAGCCTAAACATAAACAAAATATATCATATAAATAGCAATATCACATTAAATTATAAATACAAGCAAAAATTATCAGTTCAGAAAACTTCAATATGTACAATACAGTATAAATATATACGTAGAAAGACACTAAAAAAAAATTTAAATGCAAAAATATTAAAAATCAAAGTACTATAATATTGTTTTAAGTATCATAATATCGGAACTCCAATCCTAAATCTAACGCATATCCTAACTTGAAGCCTAACCCTAAATATTAACAGTCAGAGCTCTTTGTTCTCTCATAATACTTAATAAATAATGATTTATAATAAATAAATTATTATTTATAAATTATAATTATAATTAACCGGATTTTTCTTCAAGAGGAAAGAGTCTAGCTAGAAAGAGTTGTATGCGTCCACAAAAAACTGTATTCTGCGACTTGGACAGTCTTCGCAATAAATCTACAGACGTAAAACAATAAACAATAAAATTAATGAAAAAAATTACTTAAACTTCACAACCTACTATCATCTGCTACATAAATCTGACATGTCTGAAAGTTAAATTATTAACTTTGACATATATATTGAATTGCCAACTTTTTAAACTGCTAAATGTTACATCAGCGTAATACGAAAATTTTACTGATAAACGATTTAAGCTGAAGTTTAACGTCATGTATTATCAAATTATATCAATGTCTCAGATGTAGCTGTCAATTTAAGCGTCTTTAAGGGTGCAGCGAGTTATAAAATACTGAGCTTTCCGGGAATCAAACTTGGACCCTTTTCATTCAAGTCCAGTAATCTAACCACTTCGCTAATGAGTATTGAATTTAAAATTTTGTCAAATATAAAAATACAAATCTAAAACCAGCAAAAAGGAATGTTCCGATAGTATCGAGATAATTTATACAACTGTAAAATAATTATTAAAGAAATTAACTTCTATCAGAATGCGAATAAAAAGTTGTCCTACCATTACACATTCTCAGCATGTAGTTCTTACCAGAGTTATAGAAGACATCCTAAACAACAAATATAATTAATAACAAATTAATTAACAAATTTACCAATATAATTAATAATTTATAAATATAATTAACAGATGAACAAATTAATAACTAGTTAGGACTGCCTGACAGTCCTGAAAGCTATTCACTTTGTATAATAACTATTATTTTAATCATTTTATCGCAAGTGATCAGTCAATTAAAAGTTGAATGACTGAGACTGAGAAGTAGAAACAAAAAATCTAAAACATTATTTCGACTGATAAGAGTAAGAGTTGACCAGTTTCCAAGTGTTGAGATGCCGTTCAACGAAGTGAAAGAGTTCATCACAACCTTCCAAAGTGATGGTATCAAATAGATCAGAGAGCAAGACAAAGAGAGTGGCAGTGGTACATAGATCTAAACAAACAAACAGATAAACAGCAGGACAAAGAGAGTGGCAGTCGTACATAGTTCTAAACAGATAGGCAGACAGAAATCTAATAGGTCAAACAGACAGATATCCAATAGGTCAAATAGCATTACAAACAGAGTATTAGTAGTACTCTAACATACATCTGACAGACAGACAGACAGACAGACAGACAAACAGACAGACAGACAAACAGACAGACAGAAAGACAAATACATATCGCCGCTTCGAAGTCCTTTTTACAATGAAGTAAGAAAATCAAAAAGCAATATTAATAAATATCATATTAATAATATATTATTATTATTAATTATTATCTATATAATATTACCTAGTTGCACAGCAGATGCAGAAAGACTGAGTAGATCAGTAAACTTATCTGAACTGGCATCACATAACTAACACAATCATTTACATCAATAAAAATATATATACAAATATATAAATATATAAATATTGTATAGAAATAGATATCCAGCACAGGTGTCTTATACACAAATAATTTACCAAATAATTCTTAACTAAAAGAGAATAGAGAGTTCTAACTCAAAGTATTTCTTATTCTTTAAGTAATAAACTCTATATATATACATATCTTGTCATTGAATGGTATTAAATGTCAGTAAAATGGGCCGATTCAAATTTTGCTATCAAGATAAAGTCAATAATATTTAAAGAAAAGAAAGAAAAAATACTAACAATAAAAACTATGAAATAAACAATATATAAAAAGAAATAAACTAACGGTCAAATCAAAGAGCTTATCTCTTAATGCCTGATCCAGGGCAGCTTTCTTATCAACATCACTGAAAACAATAATACATCACTTCATCATATTATTCTGCATCTTTATTTACATTTCATTTGTTTCGTCTTATCAAAACAAATTTGGCAAAATATATACTTTAATGATGTTACTTTCAAATATACTTGCTGCATTTTATATTATCATATATAGATAATAATTGATATATATGCTGTGTATCTCATCACACGCGGCATTGTGCTGCGTGCATTCTTAAGAGCTGCCACAATCCATTAGTGGATCTATCAAAAACACTTGAGATTATTTAAGACAATTAAGATTATACGTAACTAAAATTATTTCTTTGTGTTTTGTATAGCAGTCATGACTAGTATTGTCAGTTCAGTGACTCCCATTATAGCATTAGTCAAAACTCTTTGGCTATTTAATAGAGAACTGGAGTTAAAACTTACATGACTAGTTATCGCAGTACTGTATGATGCACATTATTTGCTATTTGTTAACTTGCTGCAGCCTTTAATATGGCGCTTAAAGCGATAACTACATCTGAGATATCATTTGCACGCCATATATTAAAGTTAAATTTAATCTTTTTACTATTAAAACAGATAAGATTAAAAGTTTACATAAAATTGAATATAAAGAGTGGCTGATTGCGCTACGCTTTGTACGATATAATTTATATAATTAAATCAAATAAAGAATAAATACATATAAATATAAATTAAGGATGATATAAATTCCACTAACACGCCAAGCATTGACTGATAGACTTCCTTCAGAATTGTTTCAGAAGGGCTCTGCTGTAATGTATCCTACAAATTCAAATTCAATAATTGGACAAAATCAATAAAATCCAATTTTAGGCTGTGATTTAAACAAATACACTGTGACATACTGAAAATGTTCGCACTAACTTAAACAGAATATTTCACTAAAATTCTACTAATATTTTATATGTAGTTTAACAATATTTTTGCAACATTGAAGAGCGATATATAAAGTATTAAAGCATATATATATATATATATATATTTGAAAATAT
>JAQIXG010000624.1:0-29614 GCA_034700105.1 Oconnorella tubifera
GCAAGGCGTTGCCGATGCAAGGCGTTGCCGATGCAAGGCGTTGCCGATGCAAGGCGTTGCCGATGCAAGGCGTTGCCGATGCAAGGCGTTGCCTGATGCAAGGCGTTGCCTGATGCAACACCTGGTTATAATTTTTTTTACAATAAAATATAAACAACAAAAGTAAATAAACTTTAGTTTGAAAAAAGTAATATTAAAGAAATGATATTTCAAAGATGAACTTATCACAAAAACCTCAAATAAAGTAGCGGTCAGTTCTTCTATTTCAACTCCTGTCTGTAATTGATCTGACGTCAATCTTTTGCATTCCTCATCTTTCCGTTTTAAATCCTGAAGCGAATACAAAAACTTGTTTTTTTAACGTCACATCAGCGCAAAGAAGCAAAATGCTGTGACAGAGGTACGCACAAAATATGAAACAAGTATACATCGAGAAATTAATACTATAAATTAAATAATTAATGTAAATTAAACTTAATGTGACATAATAAAAAAGCCATTTAGTGACATGTTGTAAACTTGCTTTTCAACAATCAAATAACGAAAGTTCATAAATAATATGACAAAAATGCAATAATTTTAAAAAAATGAAAAGTTTAATTAAATTTTATTTTATGAGTGTAATTCTTAAACTAAATTATCAACAGAATAAATAAGCAAAAGCCGTACTTGATAAGCAATAAGAAGTTCATTTCTTAAAGCCATTTCTGTACCGAGAGCTTTGACATCAAACAGTTCTTTAGTTTCATCTGAGATCTGGACGTCTGGTGATTCTGTTACTCCATTTACGATCGGTACACTATTACGCAATAATTTGCACAATATTACATCAAAAATACAATAAAAAATTGTCAATAAATAATATACAATATAAAACATTTATATTTTAGGTATGTATATCAATGAAGTTAATTTCATAATGTCAAACGATCACGAAGGGCTGCCTATTGATATGTTGTGAACTCTCTTTTTCAGAAATCAAGAATTAAAGAAATCAAGAGTGATGAAGACATTTAATATCGCAAAATTTGAAAAGTGGTGGTATGCCAAACTCAGAACTAACAGATCTGGGTTTGAGTTCGATGGAAAGCAACATTTCAGAAACTTGCTGCACCCTTTAATTAAGCTCTTAAATCAGCAGATACGTTAAGGACTTTATATATAGACAATAATTCAGACATTAAACATAGATTTATCAAAAATAACAATTTTAAATTAAAATAAAATATACAATTTGTTTTAATTTATAATTCATTAAATGGCGTATTTCTACCTTTTGTTATTGTTATTCATACCGCAGACCGTTACATCATTTGAAATGTTAGGAAGGGAATCGGAAGTAGCAACAGCATCGTGAATCAAAACTGAACCATTGAGAACAGGAGAGTCAGTTCTCACATTAATTCCCTCCCCAACATGGCTGACCAGAGTTTGAGCCATCGTCTAAAAAATAACACATAAACTTTAAATGTTTTTCGAATAAATTACATATTTTTTTATTTCTAAACAAAAATAAATAAATAATTATATTATGTATATTAAAATAAAAACGTATTTTTTTAATTTTAATGATTAAATTAAATTTAAACAGCTGACGGGGGGGGCGTTAACCTCCCACAAAACAAAGCACTTAAAATTACTCTCGTTTAATTTAATATTACGCGTTTATTTATTAATTAAACGTCTATTGCAAATAATTGATACGATTGCACGAAAACATAATTAATTAAATATAAAATTAGGAACAATTAGGCTAAATAAATAAATAAATTCCAAGAATTGTTTTTTATTTTTGTTTACTTTTTAGTGCACTTCCTAAAATGTGATTCGAGATAAAATGTCAAAACTATGGTGAAGTGGTAAACTGTTGGACAATCTAACGGAATGACAGGGTTCGAATTCAGTACTAGATAATAATATGCAATTGACCCGGATTGATATAATTTGACAAAGTAAATATACTACTGTCTTAAAAAGTGGAAAATTAAGTTATTCCCATTACAAATTATAGTATATAGTAACTTTAATGACTTTAACATAAAGTTTCGTGCGCATTTAAATTTGATAGTATTGACTGGCCCGAACCTTAACCTTAACCTTAACGCCTCCCCCTATCTCTCAATTTAATTGATTAGTTAATTCGAGGTTATGTATTTTGGTTGAAAAAAACCAAAACCATTAATTAAAAAACAACTTACATGATACTCTAAATTGTATTTTACGTGTTAATAATAATTGTAAATTGCAGACAATTATGACAATAATAACGAAGACTACTACGATGATGACACGATGACATTGATGACGATAATAACGATTACGATAATAATGACCTAATAACATTGACCCCGAATTAGGTCATCTAAGGTCAGTGGGTGTGGCGGTTAAAATGTAAACAAAGGAAAGAAATGTAAACGAATAAGAAATAACGGTTTGATAAAATGCTTTTAATGCAAGGGAAATGTAATCGAAAGATAATGCAAAAAGTTATTCGATATTTTAATTGCAATTTACTAGAATTTGTAATCGGGAATCATTCGGAAAAGGTGAGGGATTTTAGATTATTTAAATAGATTTTATTTCCGTCAGGGACTCCCGCGGGGCATCGGACGGTGTCCTAATCCCGCGGGACATCCCTAATCCGCGGGCACCCGGTAGCTGCAGCCAGCTGTCAGTACGCGACATCCGGCATACCGCGGCTGACACACGCATTGGAAATCCAGCCGCTTACGATGGCTGGCTGCTGGTGCCGGCAGAGGCTTATTTTATATTTGAAATATATTTTTTATATATAGGCCCGTTATATTTTAATTTTGAAAATCTCTTTTGTCTGTTGATTTAGAATACTGATTATAATGGGCGTTAGTAGCTTGCGTGAACTTTGGTGTATGTCTCGATGTTTTCTGTAGAAAACATCAAGAACAACTGTTACGGTTATAACGGTAGATTGAAGATTGATTTATAACTTGTCTGATCATGTGCATTGTATTATACGCCTCTTATAAAACTTGATTTTGTTTATTTTATATAGAGAAACTTTTGTGAATGTTGTGTAATCTATTATGATGATTTTTATTTTGTAAATTTTAACTTAATTAAATAATTTTTGTTATTTTGTTCAGAATAACTCAAAAGTGTTAAATTCAATTCTCAAATCAGATATTGACTTACAGTAAAAGTAAGTTAAAGATGAATAGATTCTTTCACATCATCGTCTTTTGTTTAATTAATGAAATCAATGGAGCAAATATACAATCTCTCAACGGCCATGACTGGACTCTTACTGGAGTCAGCAATATGACTGGTAATCTCAGCATTTGTATTTTGTTTTATCTCAGCATGAATATTTATTATTTAGTATTTTTGTGTAATATTTTATAATGATTATATTTAATTATGTTATTATGCAAATTAATATTAGTTTGTATATTTTTATTGAATAGCCATTTCTTTTACACGAAGTTTTGATCACAGGATTATCATATGATTATCCTGCAATTTGAACCTAATAATCGATAATCATGTAAATGAAACCTGAAATATATTCATTCAGAGTTGTATACACTAACCACTCTGCCGTGATATCTCTGATTCATATTGGAACTCAAAAGCTAACTAATTCAACTAAGCAAATTCTTTTATTAAATAAACTGCATGCCGTGATGTTATCACAAGAATTGTAGAATCTAATAAAAGATTTGATTCTATAATGTATCGTCTACACTACTACTCTAAGTGGGAGCATGATTTTTCTCTGTAATTCTCATCTTTTGTTTTTATATTTAGTTTCTGGGAGAGTGCCAGGGAGTGTGTACACTGATCTGTACCTTGCTGGTCAGATATCAGATCCTTATTATAGATTTAATGATGTGACTTACAGATGGGTGGGATTGGGAGATTGGGTCTACTCGAAAACATTTCAGGGTGAGAAAATATTACAAAATTTCAAAAATATTAAAATAAAATATATATGTGAGAAATTGTACAAATTGCATAGATTTTAAAATAAATATATAAATAAATATATCCCTGTTTGAATTATTTAAGCTTGTTTAGGTTTTAAAATATAATTTTTTTGGCAAATTTGTATATAAAATATATGTAAATGAATGTGGGGAATTTGATGTAAATGTTAATTTTTTAATAAACTATGCAAAGTTAGGGTATAATAGTTATTCAATAATGAGCAGTAAATAGTCAGTGACATATTTAATAGTTATTGTTAATGTTTTAACTTCACAAATAACGCAACAATGATTGTTTGAAATTAAATCTTTAAGTATAAATTTAATGATTTTCTCCAAATATTAAATGCAACGTCTTTAATTTTTGCTTGCAGTCGACGCAGCATTTTTGAGCGGAAAACGAGTCAATCTAATTTGCGATGGTTTAGACACTGTCACTGATATTACACTCAATGGTCTTTTGATCGGTGTGACTGATAATATGTTTCATAGGCATATCATTGACATTACTTCTCTTCTCAAGGTATGTAACACCAAGCCATTTAAAGTGCGATTTTACATCTAATCCTAATTGTAATAAAAAGTTTATAAAAATTCTATAGGAAGGGATGTTTATATATATCCTCACTAATACAATGTATTAAGGAAGAATAACAATTGTATAAAATGTTAAAACTCTGGCATTGGATTTATATAACATTTTGAACTTTAAATTTCAAATATTAATTTCAGTTTTATTCCTTATTTTTAAGAATAAATTGTTAGTTGTAGGTTTTAATATTCATATCAAATATACAGATTTATATCAAACTCACTACATTTATATAAAAGTTTTACAACAAATCCTATAAGTTTACTTCAAATGCATAGAATTTACTTTAAAGATTACATCAGATGCAATTAGTAGATATCTTTTTTTTTTAAACTGAATTAATCTCTCAGTGTTTTCTCATAACTTAGCTTCTGCTTCCTACTTTATCATTTAAGTCTCATATTTATCTGTAAATTAATATAAATTAACCTCAAATTATATTCGTATTATCTATTTTAGGTAGGATCTAATACAATTAGTATAAAGTTTTACTCCCCAGTAGGCTACGCAAAAGCAATGTCCTCCACATATTCCTATGATGTCCCACCAGACTGTCCCACTGACATTCAACACGGTGACTGTCATTTTAACTTTATACGTAAGGAAGCGAGTTCTTTCAGTTGGGACTGGGGGCCTTCCTTCCCCACAATGGGAATTTGGTAGGTTGATCCGCGATATTTTTATTTAAGTGTGTAATCGTAATGTTTTAGTTTATTTCATAAGGGCTTATACAAAAGCAATAGGTTTATGCAATAGGTTATGTTAAGTAAATGAAGATGTATGTAAAATATAGATATTGTACTGTGAAACTGAAATGATTAATTAATGCATGCATAAAAACCAAATCAGTTAAATACATACAGTGTCCCATCGATATTCTCAGGACAGCATGAAATGCTGGCTTTAAATTATATTTAAATTATTATGAATTATAAGATCTTCAGTTTGATAAATGCTTATTATAGAGTATGTTTGCAATTATTGATTTTGAGTAAGTATTCCGTTATTAAATTGGTATGATTATTCTAATTTCATTTAGAAATTTTAATATTTAGGAAGAACATTTCGTTGGAATCATATGATGCAGTCGTAATGAGATATGTGACGGCTGAAACTTTTCTCAGTTAGTGGTACTTTGCAGAAATATTAATGCTTGAGAGAGAAATGTATATTTTTATATTATTTTATTTTATTGCTGTGTTTCTTTTCTTAATTCATGCAATGAATTGTTGTTTAGTTTCATGTATTTATTTTAATTAACAACTTTTTTTTCTCGTATGTCGATTTATGATTAATATATATATATATGAATTTTATTCGCAAAAAACAGAGAATATAAAGCAAATAAATATGAAAATAAAGTCATCGTACGGTCAAAAATTGAAACAATAGTTAATGTTTTATAGTTGAATTACTTTCTGTAACTAAACAACTTTTTTATGCTGACTTAACTGTGATCATAATCAAGACAGAAAATAAAAGTAATAAGATTATCAACTAAAGAAAATAAATGCGATTGTAATTCACATCCCTAACAGATCTCTCTCAGTTGATGGTTTGTCCTCACTGTTAGGGTGGAGCGTGTGTGGTCTTTCCTGATACTGAGGGACGTCTGCGACATCGTCCCTCAACTGTTAAACGTCCATTAAACTTTTATTGATATTGATTGATAACATTATTCAAAACAGTTAACATGTACTTTGTGTAGCTGATAATTTGGACTGGGTTCTTGAACTCACTGTGTATTTTGACGTTGCAAAGTCTGCAGTGAAGCAGACAGAGGACATTCAAGGTACACTCAGTGTATCATTAGTTCAACTTCGAATATCACAATCCCAGCAAGTGCAACTTTCGCAAAACATGACCCAATACAAAATCATCATGAAATTTAACTCTGTAAGTGTTAGATGTTGCAAAGACATTTCTCTGTTTTGTTTTTTATTGGTTGTTTGAGAATTATGAGATTGTTGCTTTATTTTTGATTGGTTTAATTGATGTTCATCATTGTTGTCTTTAATTTGTATCATAATTTTTTAACAGATTTTGAACATTTTTATTATTTTTATTTCTATTATTATTATTTTTATTAAAATCACTATGCTTGCAACTTGTCACACGGTAGAATTAAATTGCTTTTCAACATTTGAGCGATTGATATTAAATATTTTTTTAATTTAAATATTTTAAATACATTTTCTTTAAAGTGGGTATTATTTTTACAATCCAGAGTGTGGAGTTGAAGCCCTGGTGGCCCAATGGTCACGGGTCTCAGGTTCTATACGACTTAGCCGTATCATTTATAAGTTCAACGGGCTACGACAGAGACTACAAAAAACTTGTCATAGGATTTAGAACTGTGGAACTTGTGCAAGATTTTATTGATACCCAACCACCGGGTTAATTTTTTTCTTCTTTATTTCTAAGTTAAACTTAATGTCTATATTATTGATTGATAATAGTGAAATACTGAATTAAAGTTGAATTGAATTTTCTTCAATCGTAAAGAAATGATGATATTAGATGTGTTAAATTAAACTTGCTATTTGCAAAAAAAGTTTGCTTTTTTTGTTTTGAACAATGATAATAAGAGAATTGCTCTAGAGGAAGACGATTAAATTAAGATAAATTGTGAATTCCATAATATAGAATTTCTGAAACACTTTATTAAGGTGTTCTTTAAGATATTGTATTTTTTATAACATAATAACAATTTGTATAATTATTTAATACTAGTTTTTTTTATTCTTTTATACTTGTTTGTACAATCTTTTGTTACAACCCTATGCATCCATTCATTCATCATAATTTCATCGATTGTCGTCAGCAAAAATCAATATTACAGGTTATACCTTTTACTTTCGAATCAACGGGATGCCTATATTTGCGAAGGGGTCTAACTGGATACCAGCTGACAGTTTTCAAGAACGGATCTCTTTTGAATACGTGGACAGATTGCTTCAGTCCGCCATGGAGGCGAACATGAATATGTTGCGGGTGTGGGGAGGAGGGGTGAGTTATTCTTGTACGTAGTTGTTTTTCTATATGATAATTAGTTTTAAGGGATTGTGTGTGAAAGAATTTTAATAGATTTAATTCCATAAAAAAATGTTAATTTAGCTATTTATGTAAGAAAAATGAGAATAGCTCTATCGAATAAAATCAATTGGTTTTATGAAATTGTCTTTTTCTTTAATATGTGATGTTAAAACTCTGATTTTATAAATGTGTGATGATGCATATACTTAAATATGCATCATCAGAGCCAACGTTACTTTATACATATATAGTTCTTCACCTAATGAAAATTATCCGAGACAAACTTCGAAGAAAAAGATTGCAACAATTTCAATGATTACTTTATTGAGTTTTATGTGTCAAAATCAGTAGCAAAGTATTGACAATATGAATTTCAACGCATTACATTTTAGAAACCAACATTGCAACACTGATTTCTAATTAATTATTAAAAGCAATTTTTAACACGAGATCATTTTTTGTTATTAGATATATGAGTCAGATGAGTTCTATGATCTGGCTGACAAGTATGGTATAATGATTTGGCAAGACTTTATGTTTGCTTGCGCTCTCTATCCGACTAACGCGGCATTTATTGATAGTGTGCAGCGAGAAGTCATTCACCAGGTGGCGACTTGTTTCTATAATCTAATAATTGTTTCTAATTCTTTATTGATTTAACGATTTCACTTTTTCAAGTTGTTTATGGTTATGATAATTTAGCAAATATATGACTTCTAGATTAATATGTGAGAATTTTGTCTAAAATATAGCTAATATTGCGCTTTACTAAAGGGTGCAGCAAGTTAGTAAAAATTCTTCTCCATAAAGACTTGAAAACTAGACCATTTGTTACAGAGTCCAGCTATCTAACTACTTTAACAAGAAGCTTGACAAGCATTTAGCAATTAGGTTATAAAATTGATAAAATGATCGGGACAAATTTACTACAGTAAATTCTATGAAAATTAAATTCTACAAAGAGTAATATTTCTCTAATATTTCTCTATTTTCCACTTCCTTTCTGCACTTTCCTGATTTGAATTCATTATACTTCTAAAAAGAAAGTTGATTGAAGTTAATAATCACTTTAATAATGCTTTGAACAATGGTAATATATCATTATTCAAAATAGTACCATTGTATTGCTATTATAATGTTCTTTAGATGTATTTTTTTGTTTTTGTTCAGATACGAAGGCTTAAAACTCATCCTTCTATTGTTATCTGGTCAGGAAATAATGAAAATGAAGGAGCTCTTAGCAATAATTGGTTTGTAGTCTATTTTCTTTCTCTTTCAGTCTTTTTTCTGTTTTTTCTTTTTTGCATTTAAATTTATTATCTTCAAGTTTACATTAATATTTGTATTCCTTACTTAAAATATTTAGTTATGTAAGAAACAGTTAATTTAATTACGAATTAAGATATATTTTATTCTTTGATAAGAATATTTCATATTTTCTTTATATTTTCTTCAAATGTTCTTTAATATTTTCTTTAATATGATTTAATTAGCCAAATTTAAAATATTGTGTAATTTGTTATTATTCTATACTGCTTATTATAATTCTCAGGTTTGGTCTCTCCCCATTATCTTATGATCGTTATTACGACGACTATTTACGACTCTATGTCTACACTATACGAGAATTGGTAATGAGAGAGGATAATAGTCGTCCATTTGTTACTTCAAGTCCATCGAATGGGATTGAGACGATAACTGAAGGATGGGTGGCCAAGGATCCGCAGAGCACACGATACGGAGATAGTATGAAATCTATGATTGATTATTCATTTAAAAACAGATTTTTTCAAGTTTTTGACGTAATTACCATGCCATGCTTGGAGATTATTATTTACTTTACTGGTGATCTAATTGTTCTAGATCGTATTTTGATCATTTTATTACAGAGTACATAATGTACATATAATTATTAATGTACTTATTATTATAATTAATGTATTTATAATTACATATAACTGCCATGACAAAACTTTTTATTTACTCAGATTTTAAGAACAATTAACATTTATATATTTTTTTCAGCACATTTTTATGACTACACAATGGACACTTGGAACTGGACTTTGTTTCCTGTGCCTCGTTTTGGTTCAGAGTTTGGTCTTCAGTCTTGGTCATCATATGAAACATTGCGCAATGTGTCTCTGACCTCTGATCTCATGTTGGACAGTGACTTTGTGCGGCATCGTCAACATCATCCAGATGGTATTTATACTAAACTGAACTGTTAATACTCATTAGAGAAGTGGGTAGAGCACTGGACTTGGAAGCGATAGGGCCAGGTTCGAATCTCGGAGAGCTCAGTATTTTCAAACTTGCTGCACTCTTTTGTAAGATGCTTAAATTGATAGCTATGTATGGTATGAGACATTGTTTATATAATACGGTAATCCATGACGCTATACTTAACCTTAACTGAACTTTGCTTTTGAATTACAATTAAAACATAGCCTCTCAGTAAAAAAGTCTGTATAATATAAAGCTTATTGGTTCCAGCTATCAGAATACAAATCAGTGCAAGGCACTGCAAGTTCTACGATCTCTTTCCTATCATTCCGAGTAGAAAATTAAATAATGCATTATTATTTTATGTTTAGTTCTTTGGTGTTACTTGATTTCTGATTTATTTTGTATCATTTTAAGGTAATGAGCAGCTTTGGAATGAAACGGTTCTTCATTTTAAGCCTCCTGATTCAGTGAATAAAACAAAACAGTTTATTGACTTCATCTATCTTACTCAAGTTAGTTTTGTTTATTCATGAGTTATTTATTTTAGTTTCATTTCTTGTTTTCTTCTTTTTAATCATTTTATCTCTTATTTTGTCATTTCTTTACTTAATACAACTCTAAGTTTTCAAATGTAGAGCCTTTAGTGAAGAATCTAGTGTTAGGCTACTTGGTACTTGGTCTAATATTTGATTTTATTATGTGTCAATTGAGTGTTATTATTATTTAAGTGAATCTCTGTGTTATTTTGTTATGCTGACATGAAATTAAATAAAAAAGCAAATAAAATGATCATTATTTTGTGTTATATAAACATTCAGATCAATCAAGCCATGGGTATGAAGACAGAGGTTGAGTTATATCGTAGACGTCAGTCGGAACTGGTGAATAGTGAAGGTTATACAATGGGAGCTCTTTACTGGCAACTTAATGATATCTGGCAGGCTCCTACTTGGGCATCCATTGGTACATTATATTGTCATTGTCTTATGTATTATATTTCTCGTGTATCTTATTTAAGCTATGATATACAATTTTAAGTTTTTGTTACTGTAACTGACGTTTTCAATCTATACTTATACTGTAAATTAAAATAATAAATAATTAAATATAATATATATTAATTTAAAATTTGATAATCAAGTCTTATTTTTCAATACTTCATGATTTAAATTTAATAATAAGTTAATTGAATTCAGAATATGGTGGTACGTGGAAAATGCTGCATTATTTTGCTCGCCGATTCTTCAGTCATGAACTTTTTTCTCCAATATTGGATGGCAACAAATTTATCATTTACTATATCAATGATGGAGCATGGGCTTCTTCTATTAACCACAATGCAGAAATATTCAATGGAACTTCATCTAAAACTAGACCTTCACAAACTTCAAGATTTATTCAACTTGAATCTGATGTGCGGAGAGGTTATAAGCGAGATGAAGGGAAACAAAATGGCGGAAAACAAAATGGCGAAATTCAAGATGGAGGTAAAGTAATCGTGGATTGCTATAAGTGGAACAGTATGGTTGTGCAGGCTTCTTGGTCAGCTTCTTTTAATAAGGTCAGTAATGTTTAGTAATTTATTTATCGAACTTTGTGGTAAAAAACTTGTTGATAAATTATGCAGTGCAATAAAATAAACAGTAAAACTGCTTTTTTTCAGTGATATTAAAAACTTGCATCATCATGCTTTTAATCAGGAATTATATTTACTCTCAATCCTATATTTATTTTTACTTTCATCCTATGATATATAGTTGTATTGTGTTTTTATATACTTGTACTGTGTCTTATATACTTGCACTGTGTTTTGTATATCTTTATTTTGTTTGATATGCATGCGTTTTATAGTCATTACCCGCAGCCAAGCCTGTGTTCACTGCCTCTATAAATGATATACTACAGCAATGTCATTGTACCAGTCCTGCTGAATGTTTTCTCAGAGTTTCAGACGGGGATAAAACTGGTCAAATTGTGGACAATTTTCTACTGCTGACTTCACCTTGCGATGCTGTTGGAATTCAGCCTGCTAGTGCCGGAGTGAGTCCTGTTTCTTTTTTATATGTATGCCATATAAATGCTTATATTGGTAATTTTTATACTGGTGAACCGTGAATTATAGTATTATTTTATACTGGGCAATTGATTGATATTTATTCATTAAAATATTCAAGATTCTGGTGGGAAGAGCATTAGATTTTAATGAAATTTAGGAAATTTATTGAATTATCAATCAAATGTTTATTCCTTTCGTCACTTGTTTTTTTCAGCTATTGGCGTAATATTTTTGTCATACTGATTTAATGTTGATTTTGTTAATGTGATTGAATCATTGTCACACTGAAACCTTATTGCTTGTTAGTAAAATAGAATCACGTATAATCATTAAGTTTAAATCTTTCAATATTTATTTTATCGTTTTCCATTTAGTCTTATTTATTGTTTTTATTTTAATAATTAAATTATTAAATTACGTAATATGAAATAAAATCACTAATAGAATCAATTTGATCTCCAGATTTTGTCAGTTCGACTGACTGATCCCTGGAATGCTGAAATACAACTAATCTCAAAATCAATCGCACCATTTGTCTGGCTTACTGCTCCAGGATTTGCTGGACGATTCTCAGATAATGGATTCCTATTGGTTGAGCCAAGTGTCACTGTGGTATTTACCTCATGGAATATGATTGATGACTTGAATCTATTTACGAAAAGTCTGACTGTTAAAAGTCTTACTGATGTGTATACATGATTAATGTGAATATAATCGCATGTGTTTGTTTACTGTAATGTCACATCAGCACAAAAGTTTGTTGATATGTTGTGAATTGGGTATGTATACAATTGTTAATCTTTCTTAAAACAGTTGACTAAATATTTTTGTCTTTGATACAAAAAAAGATTTATATAATATTCGTTTCTGTTTGAATGATTGACTAAGCAATTATAAAGCTTGATCTCTTTTTTATTCCTAAAGGAAACAATCATATATAAAGCATATGATTTATGTATATTTAATGTGCAGTTTCTGTATATATGGTGTATATTGAAGAGTTTTGATATTGCAAAAAACAGGTAATATAATGTTTGATAATTAGTACATTATTTATATAGTGAAAAATATTTTGTTATTTTTGTAATAAAATCACTTTTTATAAGATTATTTACTACAGCTCTTGAAAGAATAAAATACATATAAATTTCTAAAATTGTCGTAATTTTTTTCTTCAAGTTTAGCTTCATACTATATGTAATTTAATTACGATTTAGTTGCCATTATTATGTCATCGAGCCCCCTCCCAAAATCCCTTCAAATCCGATTTTTGCTCGGCCCTTCGCGACTCGTTCGTGCATTTTAAACGTCTTATAAAATCAGTTCATCAGCATTACAAACACATAAAGAGATTAAAGACGCAAATTTTCTTTAGCATTGGCTTTTTTCAACAATATTTTTCTTGTCACGAAGACCACACTTTTTAATAACAGCAAGATTTAAATATTAGTACAATTGTCTAGTATTAGAAATGTGACATCTAAAACGACTACCAGACAATAGGCAGACAGTAAAAGTCAAAAAGTTAAATAGAAACAACTTCCGAAACATCAGTTTTACTTTTAGTGAATACTGCATTAAAAGTAAATATTTGACCTTAATGAGAAAATGGCATGATTATAACTAGATTTTTGCATACTGCAAATATCTAGTTGTAATCAAACTGCACATGCAATGAAGATAATTTACGATTGGCTCAATCAAAAAGCAATTTAAAAAAAACTTATAGGATTAAGAGTAATCATTATTTATATCAATAATAGCATACTCAGTATTTTATTTACAAGAGGTATAATTACCAAATTTATTCCATAACAGTGACCCCATCCCCTTTTTATCCTGCAAACAATCCATTTATTTTTTTCTCCCTCCAAGTGAACCCATCTCAAATAAATATCTTCCCTCATCCCAATCATCAAGTTTAACGTGTTCGGAAAAGGATTTTCTTTGAAAAAGATATTATTCACACAAGATAATAGGCCTACTTTTACATATACTTATAATACATATACTTTTTCAAAATAAATTCTTTACTTTCTTTAAAAATGGATTCATCTTTTAGTAGAGTATACCTTTCTTTATTTTCTTATATTTTCTTTTCCTCCCCGCGTGATCTCTGTTTGCTGCCGCATAGCGTGCCGTGCGGTCCGCACGGTGACTCGCCCCGCAGTCGCGCCGATGTTTCGTCTCCGCAAGGTCGACGTCTGCGGAAGACGCCCAGTAAAGCAAGATGGCCGTCTAATTACGCGTCGCCGAATTATCCCAAATTATAGAGACGGCGGCATCGAGCG
The DNA here is from genome assembly GCA_034700105.1 of Oconnorella tubifera. Taxonomy (NCBI): domain Eukaryota; kingdom Metazoa; phylum Annelida; class Clitellata; order Enchytraeida; family Enchytraeidae; genus Oconnorella; species Oconnorella tubifera. The sequence continues at coordinate 14,170 of JAQIXG010000624.1, forward strand.
AGCCGGAAGTAGGCGTCGGTGTTCGATCAGGGAGGAGGAGGGAAAGGATATAGAGCAGGATACAGAGGTAGGATTACGCTGTGTGAGTGTGTTGATGTGTAGTGATGGCGGTATATGAGATTTAAGTGAATTATGTAACGTGATATGCATCAGGGTAATATTATGTGAAGTTTGCGTTGTTTCTTATTGTAATAATATTAAATATTGCTTGAAAATTTCGTGGCAGGTCTGATATTTAAGTTATTGTTATAGAGCAGGGCCGGTCCTAGCCAAAATGGCGGCCTAGGCAAAGTATACATTTTGGCGCCCTCTGACCCCAACTCAATCCGTCACAATCCATTGATGAACCAGCCGCTAAGAACCTTACGCTAACTAAATAAATAATTCTCAGTATTTGAATTAGAAAGCTAAACCCTTCATAATTACGGAAATGGTAAAAACGTTGCAAATAATGTGAAAAAGCAAGCAATATTTGAAGAAATATATTTAAATGTATTCAGAAATACTAATTTTTCTGGCCTTCCTAAAATCAGCAATATTCTAACTGTAGCAAAACGTTTCATCTGTTTTTAAACTTAAAAAACAATGATAAGTACTTTTCTTGTTTTGCTACTTGCAAAGTTACTTAGCATTGTCCCAGTAATCTAATGTTTGCGCTCCATCTTTCTCAACAGACAGAATAGCTAGAGCTGTTAAGTCTCTCCTGCCACAGAGGCCCGCAGATACGTTTTTATTAGCTTCAACTTTGAAAAACTTCTTTCGCCAGTAGCAACACTGATTGGAATAGTTAACAAAATTCGCATTGCTATAACCGTGTTTGAAAAAAGTGCAACGAGTTAATTTTAAAAATTTAAGAACTTGTAAAGACTGAAAATAAAATTTGTACGATTGTTGCAACTTATTTACTTGGTAAGCTATTATAGCTTACAAAGTAAATAAGTTGCAACACCTTACAAATTATAATAATTATTATTGTTCATTTCATTATATTAATGAAATAGAACAATAATAATTATTAAACTTATTCGGTCAATTATTCGAAAAGCGATTCAAATGAATAATCATTGTATTTTTTGTGAAAATGGCGCCCCCTAGATTGTGGCGCTCCAGGCACCTGCCTGCTTTGCCTGTGCCTAAGGCCGGCCCTGTTATAGAGTACAGAAGTAAATGCTGAAATAGTTAAAAGACCTTCTGTAGCTATATGAGTTTCTTATAGTATAATTATAATATTCATAGTAATGAATAGGATGTGTATAGTACATTGATATAGTAGGCGTATGTAATAAACATACAATCTTTGATTTCGGTCACATATCGTTCATATATATTCACGATCATGTTGTGAATATATGTTGTGAATATAAAGGAAAAAGGGTCAATTGTTGTAAAGCATTACAGAAGTACGAAATATGAGTGACATGAAAACGAAACTAAGATATCGTAGCACTAAATCAGTGTACGTTATATATAATTATACTGTATAACCAATTATTAGGTCCCCGCGCCCATAATTATTACTATTCACGATCATCTAGATTCGATCGTGAAGAGCATTGGCTACACTGAGACCTCGTTCACATGTCACCACTTGTTTCCAAACCAATGACCCGCATTATTATCAAGGCCACCATGTCACTGACCACTGGACATGGCTCATTATTGGCCAACCTTACTGCGACCCCAGCACTTCCGGGCACGTGAGTCTGATCCGACACGTGACTTCCGCTTTTTGCTGTGCTTCCCTTCTTTTTTTCTATTTCTATATCCGCATCTGAAAATATTTGCGGGTATGTGAATTGTGTTAGCTATTTTATCAGTTGCTGTACACACCGAAGTTTGTAAATCGTGTATTCCTAAAGTTTGAATAAACTGAATATTCACTTTACTCAGAATATTCACTTTACTATTGAATTTAGTATTAATTAGTGGCATCAATCGATTATAATCAGACATAGGCATATCAAATGAAAATAAGAAAATAAACGCTCTCAAACATGTATAAAAATGAAACTTTAATTCTGAGTCTAAAGTTACTAAAATATGCTAATACGTATGAAATTGTAAATTGATCACAAAAAGTGCAACAATACAAATTGCATACGGTGTTATTATAAACTAAACAAAAGACTATAAGACATTTATAACAAAATCGTGCGCAATTATTTTATTATAGAACGTTGAAAACAGAATCACTATTAAGAATGAATACCACCTAGAAATGTTTTTGTGGAAGAAAAATTCAATAAGCTAACAATTTGCTATGTTAGAAAATAATTTTCTTCATTTTGTGACTATCGAGTTTTATGCATCTCCCACCATGTTCCCCACTTCATGTCTCTGCATCCGTTGCATGCCTAAAATGACGCAAATTATTTCGAAAATAGCCGCAAATCACACTTATTGTCAATTATCGCTCGACGCTGTCTATATGCAGCGCGGTGTTGTTACAGTTTCGTACCATTGTCTCTTCCGAGACGAGGAATAGCGATTTGATAATTTGACGAACTAAAAACTATTCGCAGGGTAAGTTTGCAAACTGGAAATATAATTATTGTCTTTGACAGAAAATCGACATGCATAACAATTTTTATACATAGGTTAACCTTGTTTAATAATCTTCGACTTATTCGAGTTTAACATAAAACTCATTTTTAAAATAACTTTTGCTATTTGTTACAAATTAAAACAAGTCTTGTTACAAATTACATTCATCTTATCCATTGTAAAATTGCACAATTAATAGCATGTATGTGTTATTAATTCTTTCTTACTGACAACAAATTGCATCATTATTTTATAATTTATTAATAACATATTGATATTAGATTTAATTTTAGAAATTAGTTTTAAAACATGTACAAAATTTAATAAAACAAGTTAGCCTAACTGTAATTTGTTAAATAAAATGTTAGCGAATAAATTTCTGCGACCACTCGGGCAATTAAAATTTAACCACGAATAATTATAGATGCTCATTTTATCTCATGTTTAAATGAAACATTAAATGACGCAATTATAAATCATTTTAATTGACCCACACATGCACGTATTCTATCCTAACCATTGACGCGTCGAATGGCTTTTAAAACTTGTTTCTTTTTAGAGAATTCAATTTTATTTTGTGCTCCATTCGTCTTCCATTATCGATTGACCACTTCATTCTCTCTCTTCTCATTCGAGTCGCACAACGTAAACAAAGTCTGCTCGATTTTCTTCTAACGTCAAAACTCGATTGCAAATCGCGAGCCGTATAATTTGATACTATCGCCCTGGCGTTTGACAATGTTTCAACAAACGCAGTCGTTTCTATTGTAATAAATCAGCGTTGGGTATTTCGACGACAATACAAATGCATCAAGAGGTTCTAATTAGAGAGAGCGATGTCAATGAACCATTGCAGCAGTCAATGAGTATAAAGAAAACTGGTGTCCTTTGCCAATATTTGATGCTAAATTGACAAATATAGTAACCTGACGACATTGGGTGAAAGAAAGCTCTGCAGCTTCTGCAGCTACGGAATATGAAAGATAAAGGAAGATTGAATATCTATGTAAAGCAAATTTGCGATAGTTAAGACATAGCTACTGGCAGTGATATCGATGGATATAATTAAATCCATATTCAACTTTTCGAGTCCCGTCAAGCAATCTTCCGCTTATTAGATACACAGATCTGTTGAACAATTGATTGTGGCGTTCTAATAGTAGTTGGTTGTTACTTTGAAGAAGAAAAAAGAATGAATTTGTTGTGTGGATCTGTTTTGTAGTCGATTATCAGCGTTTAATACGGTTGATGTAACAATTAGGGACGCTATAACACGGTGCAAAAGGATCAAACGGTTAACTGAATCAGTTGCAATTCGATCTATTTCTGTGAGATTTCTTTACAGCAAAGAGCAACGCAAACGATTAGAGTCAAATTAACCATTAAGCTGCAAGTAGTAACCAAATAGATTATTAATCAGTTATAATTAATTACATAACTATTATTTTCTAAATAACTAATTAACCTGTTTTTGAATTAACAAATAAATAGAAACTGAGTTTTTAGTGGATGACATGTCTAAACACAGATCTTGAGTTAAACTCCAGTTATACTTGAGTTAAATCGAGTTTTGATTAAATATGCATTTTATAATTTAAGTGAAGGACATCAAATTGTAACAATAATCTATTTAGTGATCCAAAACTGATTCGTCATTTTCTTCTATTTAAAAATACACATTAAACTATATTTAGTGACATTATTTAATGCCGTAAATCACATTAATACGTATTTAAAGCATTTAAAATTGTTGTTAGCATTTATTCGTTTCAATATTTTTTATCGATGTAATTTGATTTTTTATTCTTTAATTCTTTAATCTGTTTATATATGTGTTTGGTTTTTCGTAGAGATTAATAAAATTTAGAAATAAAAATATTTGAAAAAGATTAATAGGATTTTAAATAACAATTTCGAGAATCAATTTACTTTTTAGTAACCCATTCATTTAGGCCTACAAATATTCATGGTTTAGCTCTATTATGCTTTTTTCTCTAAATAAAACCTGTATCCAAATACCCCGACTACACCTTAAAAGTCTGTCAATCAAATCGGAAGGCGTACTTTGTTTCAGACCCGAAACAAAAAGATTGAGCAAAAGAAATCTTCTCTGCGGGAATCCACTCAATGATAAAATCTGTCAGAACGCGTCGGATGTCGATCGATTATCGCACCGTGTAATATCCCTTCTTGAGAGATTCATCAAGTGGTCGCTGTGCGCCACAGAATCTGCCTATTGTTAACAGATACTGAGCTATTCTTGAGGTTAAAGAGGAGATGTTTTTCAGAGAAATGCAAAAAATTACAGATTAATGGTGAAATTTTAAAATATATATATATTAAGACTTAGATAAGTGATTAATTGATCTCACTTCACAATCAATCACTTAGTGATCAATCACTCTTTATTTATTGTTTCTCTGTGTTGTAAAATTATCAAGTAAAATTCATTGAAGTCTAAATTAGTCTAAATTTTAAATTAGTCTTTTAAATTTTAAATTAGTTATTTAAATTTTAGACTTTTAAATTAGTCTAAATTTTATAAAATTTAGACTAATTTAAAAAGGACATTCAGCAAAATTTGGTATTGGCATATGGGTATTATACATGCAGTAAGTATACCAAATATCGAGGTTTATTATAACATTCACTTTGTATTGTTTCATTTGAAATTTATTATTACTATATTCATACTTAGTTATCAACATGCTCATTATTTTGCGCGCTAACTTTATTTACATTATATTATTCGAGCTATTCTTCTTAATTAATAAAATTACTTGATTGACTCAGATTTGTTTTCGTTTAATCTAGTTATATTTCAGCATTGTTTGAGTATATATTTTCCACATAGTATATTGTCAGAAAAAGCTAAAATCGAATTACAACAAGTATTACAACTTAAATAACTTTCAAAAACAAGTAGGGCCTAACTATACCAAAGTTTAAATGTGGTTATATCAAAATCATCGATTTATCATTGAATCCTGATGTTCTTAATGCAATGACACTGTCACTTTTCATCTTATACAGATGAGCCTCGTATGACGCGTGGCAAGATTTTTAAGAGCATCACGCTGGCTAATAAAAACTAGAGTGAGACTCTTGCCAGCATTCTTGCATTTAGAAAGGTTTAAGCATGATAGTACATCCTATATTAAATACGTCTAATTACCCTCTATTAGTACATCTAATTAGAGAACTACCAGTCATACTACTCGGATTATAAGCGTGGTTATAAGCGTCTAATTGGCAGAGAGATAAATTAAAATTAAAAGCAAGTGTCCAGCTTTTTGAGAAGTGTACAGTAATGATGAGAATCAGCTGCGGTTTGAATTTTCATATTAACTGATTGGTTGTGTTCATTGTTGGGTGAGAGTGTCGGTTCAAAAAGTGACAACTCTGGCATTGTGCAGTATGAAATGAAATGCGATCATAGATTGAAGAGGATAAAACACACCAGTGATATCATTATGTCAAAAAATCAAATGCAATATAGATTTAAAGCAGCCAATTACTAATTAAGCCTACGTGGTGATGGTATAATTTGTTCACTTTCTTGAAAATAATTTAAATAACATTTGACAAACACGCTAGGGAAAAATAGAAAACATGAAGAATAAGAAAATGCAACAATCTCATGCGTTTTTATTGTGACTTTATTCAAATGTGTTTAACGATATGGCTTATAGCGATCAGTTCAAATATTTAATAATGAAACAGAAAGATTACAAAATTAAAATATATAAGTAATTGAAAAGGATTTAATTACTTAGGTTTTTTCAAAGAACATTATGAAAATACAAGGACACATTATAAATTTTATTTAATAAACTATTAAATTCAAGAAATGTTCATTTAAATAAACTGTAAACTTTAAATAAATTGTAATCATATCTAAATGTTACAAAAAACACAAAATACGCAATATTAAATAATAAATCATCGAAACATCACTATTTCAACTATCATTATTTAATAATTAACGGACAGAAAATAATTGAAATCGTTTTTCTAAACTATTTACAATCTGGTAATTTTTAAATTGTTTAAATCTAGCAGAGATTATAAATATTTGATATCAATCATTTCTTTACCCCAAGATGCATTTTTTCTCGATTTAGGAACATGGTTATAAGAGTCACTGAAAAAAACAAATTATTGAAGCATTTTAAATAAAATTGAGTAGAATAACTATAATTATTACTAAAAATAAGTTTAATTACTAGACATCGAAACTAGTATCGTAAAACTGTGCCTGGGACGCAAAACATATAATATAGTATATTATATGTTTTTTGTAATGAATATGGTACGCTGGTATATTAAATATACCAGTGTATCATATTCATTCTAAACACTACATAAGTTTTGCTAATTAAGAGTAGCCCTAATAGCGTCGAAAGTATACTCAATTAAATAGAAGATAGTATTTTCAATTACCATCGGAATCAGTTTTATAATTTTTTGATTAGAAGGCCAATGTTTAACTTTAAAAATCAGAAGTATAGTTTATCATATAGCTTTTTTGTTATTCCTTTAGCGAGGGTACAATGTTTAAATCAATAATTAAATTTACAATGATTAAATTAGCGATTTAAAGATTTAAAATCGTATACTTGAAATGCTCAGTACTGACATATTGCAAACAAATTAAATACACTACAAGACCATTGGCTTACAATTTTTGTATCTTGTAATTAAATGAGCAAAGAAGGTAGATGAGATTGCGTCTGATGATGATAATGCTGGTACCAAGGCCCCAATGATATACCATTTGCCGCGCAATTTGAATCACGTGACCCGCCGCCGTGCGATAAGCCTACGACGTAGCCTGCACCGCAAGTCAGCTGCTGATCCCCGCCCATTGCGCTTTCATAGTTCTGCCTAGCGCGCTGCGTCAGTTGCTGCTGCTGGCCTATTGAGCCAGCGGTCTCGTTAGCCCAACTATCAGATGACATCATCACGTCGCGCTGTTGCGAACGAGCCTGTGGGCTGCAGCTATCGCTGCTGCCTGTAACTTGTTGGCGGTAGGCTCGGATCTGATGTTGCCTATGAGGATTGTGGGTAAGATGATGAAAGGCTGCTATAGGTGTTGGGGAATGGCGGATAGCGTTTGAGGGGAGAGGGAATGGCGAAGCGTTTGGGGAATTTATCCCAGGCGGTAGATGGTGAATGATGGGCTTATCATCATCCTCGTCAGCCGGGCAGACGGGTGAGTCGAAATTGTCCTGACCCAGTCGCCTTAGATCTGATTGAAACATTTTGCTTTCTCCCATGGACTGTGGCCAGTTTCTAGAAGAAGAGTTTTGAGGATCATTACGTGGATTGGATGGATTCGGTGTACCACCGTTCTTGATTAGCTTCTTAACTTTACTTCGGCGATTTTGAAACCATATTTTAACCTGCAACAAAGAGTAAAGGTTGATAATCCTTGCAGATGATGTTAAGTTATCAACACAGATATCGATTGCGTTACAATTATAATCGATCAAAATTTAATATTTTCAGTTGTTTGGTAAATTGTGTGAGCCTCTATAGCTCAGTGGCAGAGCACTGGTCTTGTAAACCAGGGGTCGTGAGTTCAAACCTCATTGGAGGCAATTTATTTTGGTAATTTTTAGTAAATATTGATATGGAAAGAGCATTCTTGGGACTGTTATATCTTAAATGATATCAACGTGAAAAATATCACTGCACTATAATAAAAAATACAGGTTACAAATCACTGTGTTTCGAGTGTTTCATTATAAATAGAAAATAAAATCATTATATAAAATTACAAAGCATTATAAATGTTAACAAAGAATGAAGTAGCAGGTTACAATAGAAATTAAATGATCGCATGTTTGTTTTTCTTTATGCAATAAGTTTACACGATTACACTGTATTGTATAGTATAAGCTATAGCAGAAATCACATAGAAATAAGATGCTATGCGTAACTGATTGGATTCTCTTATCTACAGAATCATATTTCATATTATAAGCAAGCCTTTACTTTAAAAATGTCATAATATCGCTTATGCTCATAGCATTCACGTTGTTATGGTTTTTTTTACAAGTATTGACTAAAATAAATTGCCTCCAATGAGGTTTGAACTCACGACCCCTGGTTTACAAGACCAGTGCTCTGCCACTGAGCTATAGAGGCTCACATGATTTCATAAACTGCTATATTACAAAAAAATCAACCTACCGTTGTGCGCAGATGTGGCTTAATAAACGTTTTACTTACTAAAGTCGTATCTTAATAGAGACGTGGCATGCTACATTCGTTGCACAATTAATTTTCTAAAGTTAATTATACTAAGAAATGTATTAAGTTAACAATACTAATACATTATAATTAACATTATAATACATTATGAATACTAATACATTATAATAGTTAATTACAATGTCTGTTAAACAAATTCTACGTTAATGTTGGCGTTTGTATTCGAATGACATTTATTATATCTTTCCTAGTAACATTGCTATTTCTTTTCAACAATTGTACTGCCTCAAATGTATAATGTAATAAAGACCATTTTTAATAAGCAGATCAGAGACGATCGAACTGAGCCATTCCATTACTAAAATACCAGACAAGTTAGATTTTGCTTCCAAACCATCTAAAGAACCTTCCATGTGTGATAGTGTAGGCCTACAATGGATTCTGTTGATCATGATGCTTTATAAAGAATGCTATAGCATTAATCTACTGAATCTTATTTCATATTACAAGCAATCCTTAACGAGTTCATCGATGATATTATCGCTTTTGCTCACAGCATGCGTGTTCTTTTTGAAGAAATATTTACTAAAATAAATTGCCTCCAATGAGGTTTGAACTCACGACCCCTGGTTTACAAGACCAGTGCTCTGCCACTGAGCTATAGAGGCTCACGTAATTTAACAAACTTCTATAAATATTAAAATTCGACCATTTTCAATATATATCATGTATTAACAGTATTGTATAATCAATATACAAAAAGCCTACACATCAGCTGCTCATTAAAAATTGATTTCGATGATCCCTAATATAAAACTTACATTGTACTAGCTTTTCGAATTCAGTCACAATGGTGGTGTGTATACTTTAGCGTTATCTTTTCATTTTTAAAAAAGAAATGTAACTTTTACAAATAAAAAACTCATTATAATTCGTATAATGAGCAGTATATATCTTCATTCAGTTTCTCTTAAAATTTATTTCTATGTATACTAAAATAAATATTATAAATTTATTAGACCAAAAATAACGACGAACGTTAAATGTAGATGTTATGGGCCCCTCGTGAACAATTTATTATGCCTATAGATATAATATAACAATCGCTGTTTCTCGAATTATTTTTTAAATGAGATATATGTCAAAAAAAAATTACGAATCATAAATTTTTTACATTTTTGGCGACATTCGCTGATTATTGCCGTTATCCTACGCACGTTCAATAGTTAAAAATTAAAATTTAGTATCATTTCAAAAGAGAAAAAGTATTGTATGAGAGAATAAGTTTTGTAATTTTTTCTCTTTCTCATTGTGAAAGTAGCTTTTAAAGACATCACTAACTTGAGTCTGAGTGAGTCCTAGCGACGCTGCTAACTCGGCTCTCTCTGGCAAAGCTAAATACTGAGTTCTCTGAAAGCGTCTATTGAGTTGTTGAAGTTGAAGGCTGGAGTATATGGTTCGAGGTTTGCGCATCTTTTTCTTCCCTGGGCCGCCGCTCATCCCTGTAGCTCCGGCCCCGCCACTGGGGCCACCAAGACGGAGAAGAAATTGTTCATCCTGGGCCTGAAGTATGCGGAGCTTGTCCGCACTCTCGGTGCTTAATGCTAAAAAAATAAGTATACAATATGCATATATAATAGGCCTATGTATGTAACATAAAATAAAAAATATATATTAAGCCCATGCAGTGATTCAGCATAATAAATCAGTTCAGAAAATTGATGATGAGCATTTCGGGGCACATTTTCTAATTTTAATTTTTACTTACAATTTTTAAATAAGAGCTCTTAAGTAATAACTTATTATACGAAATAATCGCTTAGAGTAGACGCTGAATCTTGACCAAAAACAAAATGCAATAAATAAAAAAAGACAGGGTAAGCGCTTCTATCAAGCTTCGACCGATTCTTTTTGGCAAAAGGAAATATTGAGAGTCATTATAGTTTATGAAACAAACGATAATGACGACACGTTAATCCAATAATCACGAAGACGCCATGGACGTTAACACGATAATGAGGTCGATACAGCATCCAGCGACGGTATTAGTAAGATTTATTTCCAATTTTTGATAACCATTGGGTCTAATGATTTTTCATGCTAATGACCCGAGACGCAGCTACCAAGATCAGTTTTTAGTGGAATTCGACGAGTTTTCAAACAAAATTTCGAATTGATGAAATAAATTGAATAAAATGTTAAAGAATATTTGTTTAAAGTCAAAAACAGTTATTAGGTTTTTACATGATTTTAAAAATACAAATTTTGCGAATATTTTAGAATAATATTATAGTCGCAACTTCCGACGACCATTTTGTCTTGCATTTCAAAAGTCATTCATATGATAATCCACGTCAGTATCAACATCTAGAATAATTTTATTTGTTTAGTTTGGACACAGGTTTTGCTCGCTAACATTTTTTATGTTAGTAAATTTTAGTTTTATAAATTGTAATGTTTGTTCCATACCACTAGCAGATATCTTAATTAACAAAAGATATTATAAGAATGCATAACATATTACATTAATTCAAAAATTAAACTTAAACTAAATGTCTTTTAAAATTTGACGCTCAAAACAATTTCAGTCAATAACAAATTCAACTATAGATCCGCTGGTTGGATGGGACAAGAACAAAGAAGTAACCCCAATTCTATTAAATGTTAAAAATTACTTTATTTTGACTCAAATATAAGTAGGCAGAAGCACATCAAATACAAATAAGCTCCATCTGATCTCAAATCTGTCACCACAAACTGGTGACAATAAAACAAAAAATCTACCATTACTCTAACAACCTAAAATACTATTCTTTCCTCACCATCTCTTGCGTGATGCATCGCAGAGCCAGCACCAGGCGTCGAACCCCCTCCATACCGACTCATTGCAAACAAATGAGCAGCGGGCATGCACCCACCGTACCCTCCCCCTCCCCCGCCTCCGTGTAAATCATGATGATGAAATGAATATCCCCCTCCCCCGCTACCTCCCCCGGTGTTACCGTGGTAGGCCCCGTGTGGCCCCATCACCTGGCCCAAGTTTCGATCGAGGGACGGAGGGTGAAGGTAGGACGACTGCCAGCCGCCGTTGCCCAAGTAAGGATTCGAACCAGCGGACGATGGATGGTAAGAGTATTGTATCTCCATGAAGGCTGATTTGTTTGCTATACTGGTAGGGAGATGGACTGGGGATGCTTCTTGTCGAATGCTTCGCTCTGATGTTGAGGACATTGCGAATATAAGCCTTTTGAAAATTTCTGTTATGGTGTTATATTCAGTTTATCCTTGAAATGTTAACGCAGTAAATAATACTTTCATTGGTCTATAGTTGGATATGAATGAATTCATTTAGTTCATGCAATGGTCGCAAAATTTGCTATGAATTTATAAGATTAACATCTTCTAAACAATCGATTTCCGCTAAAAGCCCACGATTAAAGAAAGAAAAGTATCTTAATGAATAATATGTTTTAAAAGATCTCATAAAAATTGATATTATTCTTTTATTGTTTTGTAAAATAATGCTTCGCATATTTATTAACATTATTAATATTATTCACCGTTATAATGTTTAGTATTTGTATGGCTTGTAGTAAAAACTTCAAACTCAAAAGCGAATGATAATATACGGTAAATCACGCAAGTAAAGGTTACTTATCGCATCAGTTTCATTTATCATATTTTTATTTTTAAGCATAATGACAAAAAATTTCGTGGAATATTTAAAAAATCGATTACGTTCATTTAACATTTTCAGTACGATGATAATTTTCCGCTAACATGTTAATAAAGTAATCGAGACGTTATAAACTAATCGTCATAATCATCTTTACCAAATAAGGTTTATGATTTTAAAATATTATATGAGTTTCTATTAATCCTATCAAAATCCTCCATAGCTAATAAGCCTAATAAATTAATAACTACATTTAAAAGAAAACTGTAGAAATATTATTACATTCGAAAGTATTATTTAGTCCTCATTATATAATTATGTGGTATAATAATTTATAATGATTAAACAATAAATTTAGAATAATTAATATAGCCTATAGTCTAATCTCAATAGAAAAGATCGATTACATATTTACTATAATGTAATAATAACGTTTAATATTCTATATATTTCGCTGTTAACTCAAATTATACATTGAGGCACATCATAATAAAAGCAAAGCCCGCAGAAAGCTATTCATAATTTGCAGATTATTTAACTCTGTTTCCCAGCTCCGCAACGAGGACATGAAATTGATAGCATTTACATAGCTGCGAATGCAAATTTTGCAGCAAATCTGTTTATTCCTAAAATTATGCTCCATTATCGCTGATTATTCTATTTCGTCTGATAGAATTAGCTTCGACAACCTACTGATCGCGCTTGTCTCCAATGATCCAATAATAGTAATAATAGTAATGATAATACAGCAGCTAAGTGCGCGCCAAAACTCAACTATCAGAGAAAATTATATAAAATTACAAGCCACAGCGTCTGCTTATTTTTTCGTATAAGAATTACAGATTAAATCCCGCTAGGTTAAGTGCCCGGATTGGCTGTGATTTTCAACTATGCTTTTTGATTCGCTGCGCAATTTTCGTCATGATTCGTGATTTGATTATTTCATATTGATTCAGGTTATTTTAAGATGGGCGGAGAAATAGATGATTGATTGCTGCAATCCGTACGTAGCTTAAGAGGTAAGATGTTGACGCCCCTTTGTCGCAGCAATAATTCTATTGGTCAAGAATAACAGATGGCGCGAACACGCCATTGGCTGGAGGGTTGAGAGTGTCCGCAACTGTTTCCGGTATATAGCCAATCCCTGAATTTTATGAAATCGTCACCTTCAAATATTCAATGATAAACAACAGAGAGTATGATGCGAACGCATAATAACTCTTACTGATACGTTTGATATTAATTATATTACATAGGCCTACATGTATATTATAGAGTATTATAGAGAGAGTTCATATCACAAAATGTATAGTTTATCTCTAAGAACGCTCAAGAATTATATTTTCAACATTAAACTAAAATATATATATTACCAAGGTCCGACCGAAAATTTCCTACCCTGTGTGACGACTTAATCTGCCATTGAATAAATCTCACCACAATCGGTTCATTGAATGTTACAGTTTACTGATAGGTCTAATTGTTCATAAGACACTGTGGCGGATCTAAGGGGGGGGGGGACGATGGGGGCGATCGCCCCAACCCCTACGTAGTCGTTTTAGTTTTTTATGCGTGTTAATTTAAGGCTGGAAGGAGCGATCGCACCCCCCCCCCTACATAGTCGATATAATTTTTGTTATTTATTAATTTAAAGTTTGATGGTTCGATCGCCCCCCATCCCTACATAGTAAAATTCTTGATTGTAATTATAAAATGTAAAGCTGGTAGGCTTCTTTAGATAGTCCTACAGATGTATTTTGACTGTATAAAAATCACGCAATGTTATAAACTAAACGTACAACTTAGTTGACAACCAAAAAAAAAAAAAAATTTCCAGCTCCGGAAATAAAAAATAAATCGCCCCCCCCCCCGCCCTACTGGATGGCCTGGATCCGCCACTGATAAGACTATGACAGGCCCTGTGAATGAATACATACAGTATATATAGTTTACTGTATAACTGAATATTTTTTACAACTTACAACAGTCAAATATAACATATATTAATATTATTAGCAACTAAATTGTAATGATGATTATTATTGATCTCCGCTTTGACTGACCATGAAAAGCCTCCGTAACCTACATTAGTAGAAAGACAGTACTTGCTTTAGAAGGACTGGATCACCAGGTCAGGGAACCGCTGCAACCCAGTGCGCAGTGTATGACCCGACGTGTGCCAGTGTCATCTAGACGACCACAACTGGCATAAGAGTGACACAGGAGAAAATGCCACCGTGCTGCGTGACACTTGAGGTTCGCAGACCACTAGAGGTCAACTCGAAGACAACAAGAACCGAAACAAGAATGACGATGATGACGATAATTGCCAACTAGGTTCATTTAAAGTGCGTGAGAGAGAGAGAGAGAGAGAGAGAGAGAGAGAGAGAGAGGTGCGGGGGGGGAAGAGATTTTTTTTAAGTCGATTGATAACCTGCTAAAGGGTGCAGCAAGTGACGATATTACACAATAGAATAGAATTCAGCTACTTGTAAATTTATCCATGAAAATTTTAAACTTCCTTCTTTTTATAAATTAAGTATATGCTTGAAGATATCCAAAATGTAAGAATTTGATTTTTTTTAAATTTTGTTAGCATAGTCGATCTTTCTGTTAATCTAAATAGTTCGTCGGTATTTTTTGTGGACATACAATCTGAAATTAATAAAAGATAAAAAAAGAAAAATATACGCCCAATTTTCTACATCCACTATGACAGAAATTTAAAGTATAGATTTTAAACCCCAAACTTATGCCTTCGTCAAGTCTATATAGCGATTCATAATGCATTATGTCACTCAAATAACACAAAAATAAATCAATTTAATTCTTTGTCCAGTAGAATAATCCAGTTATCAGACAATTTAATATACCATCGTTTAAACACACAATTCATTTTCACAAAATTTTACAACATTTAAATTTTAAATTAACACAATGCATATATCAGTCAAATCATACAGTAAATTTGCAAACACCAATTGTTGCATATTCATACATACATAT
>JAQIXG010000625.1:0-29608 GCA_034700105.1 Oconnorella tubifera
GAGCGCTGGATTCTAAATTGATAGGTCCAGGTTCGAATCCCGGAAAGCTCACTATTTCTCTAACTTGCTGCACCCTTTAGTAAGACGCTTAAATTGACAGCTATGTCTTTGACATCTTTCATATAATACGGTAATCCAGACATTAAATGTAACCTTAAATGTATCCCGCATGAAAGTGAAACCATGAGTGAAACCAGATATATAATTGACATCACATATACAATTCTGTTTCACCAGTTATCAGATGAATCTAAAGATGCTCTGTTTTGCCGCTATACTGTCTGCGTTTCTGACAATTGTTGCCGGTGGTTCACTGACCGTCGGTATCGCTTCCTGGTGTGATTCAGTCATTACTTCAGCCTCTGAACATTATGACGACATTGCTTCGTATATACTTCACTTTATTTTATACTTTTTCTTTCGAAATAAAATATCTTTAAATACTCTTACTACAGTGTAAATACTAAATTGTCATTAAAGAAGAAAGCTTATTTGATATGTAAAAGATTAAAGTGCTTTTATCATAGCTGCAGTGTTTATAAGCAGTAAATAAATAAGAAACTCGTTTGAGTTTGTTAAAATCAATTAAAATGTCAATTTCTCATTTGTTAAGAATTGCAAAAGAAATTAAATTGAAGAAAATATATACAATATGCGATAAAGATTTCTGATGAAAACTAACATTGGTTGATTTTTACTCTTTTCATTTAAATAGCATTATTAATAACCTATTAGAATTATATTACTAACTTGTTTAGTATTTAATTAAAAGATTTGTGCACATTGCTTAACTTACTCTGGCTGTCTCTAATAAATACATAGATGATTTCTCCATACTAGAATAAGATATAGAATTTAGACATTTGTAAATACAACGTTGTTCTTATTTTTTTTAGATGTAGCGACACTCAGTCTCTTGCTGTCAATTGGACCATTGTTGATACAGCTCCTTCTAGACTCGTATATGCAGGAGATTACTTCTATGAATATTCCGTAGCTGAGGTCTTCTATTACTTGTTCATTTTTTGTTAGAAATTGATTGTTTAAGTACTTTATCAGAGATGTAAAATATCAATTGTGTATTAATGTAATCCACTAATGTACCGTAATTATTGTAGTAGGTAGTGTAATGTGCTAATGTAATGTAATATGTAAGGTAGTGTGTTAATATAATATACAATATAAATTTATTTAGTTTATTATTTTCTTGCTCTATACCGAATATCTTTATTATTGTTGCTGACAGATTACTTGCTGGATTTGCGTTGTCTTGTGGCTGATACAGATTTGCTTTTGCGTCTACAGACTGATTCAACACAAGAAGCAACAAACCTCATATCAGGATCCTTTTAGTATAGACACCATGGACGCTTTTTCTTAGATATAATTACTTTTAGTTTTGTCTTTATTACGATTTATGACTCGTTAAATTGACCCATAAAATCTTTAAAGTGACTCTGAAAAACATTAAATTTGCCCTGAGAAACATTGAATTGACTCTGAAAACATTAAATTGGCGCTGAATAATATTAAATTGAGTCTGAAAAGCAACCCCCCACAATAATGAATTTTGTGGGTTTGGATCGGGGTTAGGATTTAGTTGGAGTTAAGTTTTGGATTGGTTAGGGTTATTAGATGAATTATCGGGGTTGATTTGTCGGGTTAACGTATTCGGGGTTGTTTTGTCAGGGGTACAAATAACTTTATTATTGTTATTTTGTATTATAATTGTGATTGCTATTTTGTATTTGAGCAATAATCATTCATTGATTTAATTGTCCTAATTGTATATTACTTATAATTGATGATCAAAATATTAATTTTTTTACTAAATATGACTTGAATAAATAATATTTTATTAATGCTTAATGTTTATTTACTGATATATTATATATATATATATTGATATATTTTGGCTTTATTATATTTATGTAATGATGCGTTAATGTTTATTTCATTCCATATTTATACGAGATTTGTAAATACTGTTTGACTTAGTTGTATAAGTATCATTTTTCGCCTATAATAGAGATACTAATGAATGGAGTTAGTTATGATTTGTTTTCTGTTAGTTTATTATTAATAAAGTGTCAGATATTTTTAATGTTAAAATATCATCAAGGTGAAAGAATAAATGATGACTCTTAGATGTATATTGTACTCAGATTATTATTCTGTTATCTGGAAAGTATTGCATTTTTTTTTTCAGTTTAAAGGTTCTTTTCAAATACTACTACTTCTGTATTTTTCTATTTTATCTGATTAAAAATTTTCGTGAATCAATCTGTCGTTGTATCATATCAAAGTATTGCTTACGCTTTGTATAGATTTTTATTTTAAATTGGATGTCTTGGCTCAGATATTAATTGATTTAATTTATTTCATAGTCTGTTGCGAATTTGGTAGTTCAATGTATATTTAAAAGTTTTGACACCTTTTTTTTAAAGTTGACATGTAATTGATATTAGCAATGATTCATTTGATGATTTGTTTGGATTAAATATGTTTGATATTAATTTTTGTTTATGCAGAGAGGCAAGTTTCACAGCAATATTTTTTCATATTCTCTTTTGCAAGAATTTATATATGATGTTTTCTTACAAACGTATTAATTTGAGTTAAATTTAATCGCAACGATATTTTTATGATCAATATATAAGATTGAGTTTTACTCTTTTTAACGTTATTGATGTTATATTTCATAAATTGAATACTGGCCAAATTTTTGTTTAAATTTTTTTTGATGAAGCTTGAATTTGTTACAATAATTGCATTCGAAAAAACATTTGAAATTTTTAATGGAATGAAAAATCATCAGTCGATGCTGTGCTTTATTTAATTTTCATTTATTGTTTTACAATTATTTACTTCTAATTGCAAATGTTTGTAGGAGTTTATGAGACTTCTTATTGTTTATTTTCCAGACTCAATTTCTATCAATTTCACCTTTGCGATATTATATTGATGCAAGATTTTTATTCGTACCAACTCAATCTTATGTATTGAGAACAATTATTAATGTACTATTAAGAATTGAGTGTCTACTTATCATATTGCTAATGTATGCATCTTAGAATTACTGTTAATAGGATTGAATATTAATATTATATAATTTAATCAATGACGCCTACTAAATACCATTTTATGTTGTGTTTTATGTGATTGTGTTTATCTTTTAAATTTAGTATCTTTTCATGCTAATGTGCCTTCTATAGATAACCGTTATTAATGCTTTTATTTTTCAACGATATTAAATTATGATCAAAATGATTCACATTTCTATTTTCACTGTAGATTTATGTTGTATGATGTTTATTTATATTTCTATGAAGTTTTCATCAGATATTATACTACAATGATATTTTATTATTTTGTGTATGAATTAATTTAGTGTATTGTGACATTTAGAGTTGTTAGGTAACGGAAGTTTTTAAACAGAAATCAGGGTTTGATTTTATTATTGCATTATTTAACTGTTCTATTGTATAAATCAACATTTTATAGTTTAACTTTACTATTGAATTCTTTTAGATTTATTAATTATCTTTCTTATTAACTATCATATGCTAAAAGATTGCTAACTGATTAAACTTATTTTCTCCAAAGAAAAACGCCAACTTTTGCTAATAAAATAACTATGAATAATCAAAGCAATATTTTATTCACTCAACTGTTTTGTGCATCAATATTTACTCTTTTAGTACTTTGTGATTTTCGCTTGCATATCTAGTAACATATCAGCGTATACTTGAACTATCATTTGATGCCTTATATAATTATTGTGTCTATTATGTTTCAGTTTGGGTTGTTTTTACACAGTCGTGAACTTTTTTGGCTTTATTTTATAACTTATTTATTTATATAATATTGCTGTCAATAATTTTAAGGTATGTTTCGAAATTTATTACAAATTTTTACTTAAAAAAAGTATGCATAATAAATTGTGCGTACTTTTAATCTGAGTTATAAATATATCATAGAGCAGATACAGATTATTTTATGCTCTGATTTTCTTGATTTTTTATGAAAATGATGAACTTAAGATACTTTTGTAACTCTTTAATTTTAATCGTCTTGTTCATTATACATTTAGTCAATTTATTTCATTTCAGAGTTTCCAAATCGCCCTGCTATGTTTCAATTAAATCTGATTACTTTATTAAATAGATTAAACTAATTCATGTATGAATTATGCAGTCCAGAATTTTCATTTCTTGATTTGTTTAACCTTTAATGAACTGACATTTTCAGCCAGTATGTGTGAAAATATAATATTAGGGTAAAGCTTATGCATCCAATTAACTCTTCATAAGCAATGTAATTTAAAATGGAATACCTTAATTAGGCACATAATAATATATACAGCAATCTATCTTATAACATGATAACGCCAGTAGCTTATTCAAGGGAGGTATTGGATTTAAGCCCCTCTCCCCTTCCCTCCCCCCTCTATCCTCTGCAATTAAATTGATATCTTTTGTAGAACTAACAAAAGTAACTAAAGAAAAAGTAAAATTTAGATGTTTTTGGATATAACGTATCCCCTTCCCCCATTAAAAATAAAAGTTTAGAAAAAAAAATATATATGTGCTGGATACTAGATGTTGCTAATTGGATCTACGGTCTCCACATAGCAGCCGAAAACGGGGAAAAGCCAGCGGCTTATCTGAACCCCCTTATATGCCCTAGATATTTGTCAAGTCCTTTAAAACTAACGTCCAGTTTCCTTTAAAGATAAAAATGTACACGTAATCTCAAATGAGAACCCCCCTACCATTATTAAATCTTGTCTATGATACTGGATAATATATCAATAAGCACAATCTAAAAGAAAATATTGGAACATTTTTGCGAAATTTGTTCTTAAACGCATAGAGGTTAAAACTTTTCACAAATGAATATCGCGATTTGAATAAGATTGCATTTCTTGCGTGTTTTCGTTCTTTATTTCCTTGAATGTTGACTGGATGGACGTGGTGTTGAAGTGAGTGAATTTTTGTTAATATTTATCCAACTTAATCCTTTTAATAAATAACTATAAAGTTAATTTAATGCATCATATATATATATAATAAAAATACATTTATTCGTTTTGAAATTTCTTATCGTAATTTATATCTGTTTTAATTTTTACCACGTATAGAATTTTATTGCTTGAAGTTAATAGCATTCATGATTTAGATTCTGCGACAGTCAGTTCTTATTATTCATCGATTTTGCTTTTATTGTATTTTAAATTATTAATTACTTATTTATAAGAATGCTTTTGTTATACTGTTAATTGTTTGCGTATTTAATGAGAACACGAATAGACATGATGAGCACATTACCGCCCCAGTCTGACAAGTGCATGACTGATTGGTTATCCAGATCTGATGTACTAATAATTAGCATTATAGTGTGTGTGTAATTTATAATCTTTATTGCATCTATTTTATATCTGTAACATGCATGAATTGTTTGTAACTCAAAATACTAACCAGAACGTTGCAAATTGCATGATACGAAATAGTTGTATTGTTTTATTGTATATTGTTTTATATTGTTTTATTGTAAAGTAATATCAAGTACGCATTACTAAACATTGTTCCATGTTGACTTATTTGTGTCGATTTTAGTTGTAATTCTGTTTGAGGTTTGATATTTTTATGTGAGTTTTAATGAATGCAAGACTAAATATATGGATATATTTTGTGTCGCAAATCGTTTACTTGTTGCATGTGATGTGTCACTTGCAACTTGTATTTCATTTGGATCTGAGGCATGCTTTTCATACTTTGTATTTATAAAGAATCGTTAATATAATGGTATAATTTATCAGCAATTATATCTATGATGAGCACATTACCGCCCCAGTCTGATAAGTGCATGACTGATGGGTTATCCAGATCTGATGATATATAATTGTGTTAACTTGTTGTTCTTTTATACATTATAAACGATTGTCATTTGTAACTGACTCGGGAGTAATTAAATAGTTTTAATCTCATTAGATGGATATTTTTGACTAAGTGGAAAGTAGTATTTCTGAATGGAGGTCTTCATATTCTTTATTATATTTTGTATTATATAATACCAGAATTTATTATGCAAGTAAAATATGAATTAGATTTTGATTATCATTAATCTAATAGAACATCGAAAATCTTTAACCTTTTAATTTGCTGCACCCTTTCTAAAGGGTGCAGCGGGTGTGATAGTCTAACTACTTTAACATTGAATTTGTGAAATTTATGATTTTTTTTATATCGGTAGTCGATTTAACGTTTTTTTGTAAAATTGTTTTTTTTTTAGTTCATATGATGAACATGTTTACCGCCCCAGTCTGATTAATGCATGACTGATTGGTTATCCAGATCTGATGATGCGTGCTTTTCTACAAAATTTTAAAAATAAGAAGCGTTTTTCTTAAGTTTTACTTATTATTTTTGTTGTTATTAATAAAGTTGACAGTCAGTTTATAAAATATGCAAATATGAAATCTGTAGTTGTTTTCAAATGATGGATAATTTTTTTAAATCAACTTCTCTTTCTGAAATGAATTACTTTCGTAGTAATATAAAATACTTGTTGAGCGAGTGCAATGTATATTGTCTTTATTACATTATGTAGATGTTTTGACATTATATATCTAGATGATATTAAGTGATTTATTTGCATACGTGATGAGCAAATATACCGCCCCAGTCTGAATTTGACGTGACTGATTGGTTATCCAGATCTGATGTATGCATAAAGACTAGTGATGTTTGATCTTGTTCATTTATATTCTTTATTGTCTGGATTATTTATTTATATTATTTATCATACTTGATGTCGTGAAGGTTTATTGCTTTAGTATACAAATTCATTTATCTTTCAAATGTTGTAGTTGTAACTAAACATTTTGGTTTAAAAACTTCTGAAACTATGCTCTATTTGGTAATATTATTTGTACATTATTTACAAATCGGGTCTGTTTTAATTGAGTGGATTGAGATTGTATTTTGAAGATTTGATTTTGGAGGTATTTGTCGTCTAAATGATGAGTATGTTTACCGCCCCAGTCTGACTAGTGCATGACTGATTGGTTATCCAGATCTGATTACGATAATCTCTGCTTAGAATGTTTCGTCGTCATAATTGTGTATACATGTTTTGTCTAGTTTGGGATGGATTGATCCTCTCATATTTTATTGTTTCGTGTCAGTTTCTCTAAGAATGAGATAACTAGATTATTTAATTTATCGCTGATGATTATTTAATTGGTAATTATTAAAAACAACTCGTGCACTTGATTGGCTTCTTTTAATAAATATTTCATTATTTGTTTTATTCACCAAGTTTTGATTGTATGTGTTTTAGATGTTGATGTCAACAATGGTGGTCCATCCATCGCAGTAATACAAATAATGTTGGAAAATTCGTAATTGTGTTGAACAGTTGCTTCTGTGGAGCATGCGTGACTTTTTGTGATGTCTAGAGACCTAAATAGTATTATCAGGGATGTCGTTTCAACTTTTTATAAGGGTGGGAGGCAATACAAGTGCTGATCTTTTTTTGTCACATTTTTTCTGGTCCGTGCAATTTTTCATTGATTAGATTTTTTTCTTCACAATATACGAATACTGAACTGGAGTTCAGTAATAAATCTGGGTCAAAATTGTTGCAACTTTTTTCATGGGGGGGGGATGCAAATTGCTTAAAATTTTACTTGGATACTTTTAGAAAAGACTTAAAAATAAGGGGACCAAACTAACGATGATGTCCATGAGCATTACTAGACAAACATTAAATTTAACATTTGTTTTATTTATTTTGTTTCATATGTTGAGCTGCTTATTAAATGTTGAATGAATGGTCATCGGTTTTGTGGTCTTGTATTTCATTGGGAAATTCTAATATAACTAGAATATTTGAAAAGGACATCGCAAATACTTGTAGTAATGAACAAAGCTAATCAACATGTTACAGAACGTTTACAGTATAGTATTAAACCAGTGCTGTATTCATTAAACGTGCTAAGATCACAAGACAAATGACCACAAGACGATACAACTGGCAGGCGTTTCAAGCAAGGCATTGCACAACAGCTTAAAACAGCAGTAATAATCGGCTATTATCATGGATTCAATGTTTTTTTTTCTAAGAAATATTAAAAGATTCACTGATTTCAGGATACATAATAAACTAACTGAAAATCATTACATACTGAAGATGCAAAGTTATGATTGATAAAACGCTAAACTTTGAAACTCCTATGTTACTACTTGTTAATTTCTCCTTATATTGCAGCTTATTTATTTCTTATAATTGGTATAATTAATAAAAAGTCATTTACATATTATACACAAATTAAATGAATGTAGCAATATCTTGAAACTATTGCTATATCTTTTATTAAATAGATTATAGTATATACAGACACAAAAAGGATAAAAAAGTACGACAATTAATAGAAAACAAGGCATAAATTGCGTGTGAATAGAAACTGGTGCATCCAACTCTCAACATAGTTTAACAGAAACATGGACTTATTTACTTAAAACATTGTATTGTGCACATCATTTAACAAATTAATTAACACAAAGTGTACATGCTAGATTAATTTTAATGTACAAAAATAATTGATGGGATATTATATCAGATTGCATTGTAATTAAATAACTAGCAACTTAGCTACTACGTAATGAAATAAAAAAAGTGATCATAATAGTCTGCGCAAGTTGATGAATACTAAAAATTATGAGAGTGAACAATCTTGGAAGATAACTCAAAATAACTTTTTATCTCTCAAACTACGACTTTTGTTATAAGATAACAAAGTTGTAACACCTCTGTGGCACAGATTTTAAATAAGTAGATCCAGTTTCTATTCATCTAAATTACCATTAAACATTACTAATATAAGTATTCAGATATTGATAGCAATGAAATATCAAGTCGCAACGTTTGAATTTCATACTGTTTCACTATTACTAATTATAAGATGAATCCTGCTACTGACATCACTAGAATCAGAGAGACAACAATAGCATCACTGGACAACACATGTTAACAGCACTATGTTTAAATATGACTGTATATCAGAGCTCGACAAAGGATGTCAAATAAGAGGCCATATATGAAAAAAAATCAAATAATTTGGAGTAAAAAATATAATATAAATTTTATCTAGATGTACAGCAAGAGTAATCAAATTCTTAATTATCAGACCTCGAATACAGTCGCCATAAAAAAAATGTCATGACGTCTTTTTATTTTAAAAATGTCTAAATTGTATGAATTAAAGTAAAAAAAATTGCCATCCTAAAAGTGACCATCACAAATTGTGCCAACCCCTGCTTTATGTAGCCAAAAATCAACAGGGTCTACAACTGAACATTCTACCCAATGACACTTTCCAGTACTGTAACAAAATAGTATCTGAAGGAATTCCATTTTCATTAAATAATGTCAAATACAAAAAACGATCTACTGTACAGTAATTATTAAATACTCGCATTCTTATTCACTTTCTTTGAGAAGTTGATGTACAGAGAGGCTGAAAGCAGAAGTCTCTTGTACAAAAAGCTAACTACATTGATCGAGAGAGATATAAAAGTAGAGCTAACACGACGAACATCTGCTCGGTTCTGTTCTGTGAAGTTCAATGGGTGGCTGTCTTGGCTCCAATTCAACTGAGGAAGCAGCACTTAAGGATTACAATTAGAATAACTGAAAATAAATGTCTGCATCAAGAATAATCAAAAGTAATAATAATGACTTTTATTCATTCAAAGACAGAGCAGTAATAGGAATGATATTTCAAATAGCAAACAGTATTTATCGTTTTAAGGAACTTTCCGTTATTCAAAATTTTAAGAAACTTTGTTATTCAAAATAGATCTAAAAGTGTGGTTAATCGATTTCATAATGCAAACACAAAGCTTAATAAATTGTTAATCAAAAGATGAACGTACTCAATTAGATAACTGATATCATTATTTATTAAGATGACATTATGTAGTTAATCAAGCTTTAAAAAGTAGCGCAATAATATAGAAAACTATATATCATGCAGATGCAATAATATCACTCAAATAACTAATTTATTTGGTTTTATTAACACTCTTAATAGTTTCTTATTATTATACAATTTTTTAAAATTATTAAACAAAAGAAATTGTTTTCAAATTATAAAAAGAACAACAGTTAACTATAGATAAAATCAATCGTGCAATTGGAATGATAAAAAGCGCAAGATATCAACTGAGAATATAATATCAAAACGATTCAAGCTTTTCGGGTATAAAACATTAAATATCAAATTAAAATATTAAATTAAAACATCTGAAATAAATAAAACTAATTAACGATGCTATATACAACAAAGTATTAATATTAAAAGCTGAAAAACAACCCACAAAACATGCCTTACTTCACATAGTACAAAATCTAGAGTCACATACTGCAAAAGTCTGACTAAGTAATAACTATTACAGAAGGCAAGAAACCCATAGTGATAATTATTTAATTATAAATAACAAATCTGAAATTTTTGTGCTAAGAAAATCTAGTTATATTTTTAACAAAGACTGTCAAATTTTATGCAAATGAAATTTATAAAAAATGCTATAAATTGAACAGAATACTGCAAATAAACAAAGTAGCTTACTCTTTAATAATATAGCTTCAACCATGTTCCAATCTAACATACTCTTTCAATATATGACTCTTATTGCTATTAAATACTAAAATTAAACTCATATAAAATTAACTACACTTTCAGCTGAGTGAAAATACAACCAATTACAAAACATAAAAATATATTTGCGATCGCAAAACGTAACCATTGTTAGATTAATTAATAAATGATCATAAGATTGCTGAATCATCTCAACAAGGACATGTACTTTTAGGTGGTGAAGGCTCAGCCGGGTGTTCCTTCAAATGGACCTCAGTCACTGAAAGGAGCAACATTAAGGAAACAACAAATAGCATGCAAAACTAAACAGACTACATTCAAGGTACAATATAAAATATTAACTAGCTACTAAAATTAGAATAGCTACAGACTATATACTAATAAACATGCAACATAGAGAAATAAAAAAGAGGCTAGTTTAAAAAAATTAAATTGTAACAGTCTAATAAAAAGAAAAGCTTCAAGAAGTAACTAAAATGCTTAAAAGAAACTGTAAATATGTTAAATACAGCAAACTATAAAAATGTTAGATGATATGTCTAACATTTAACAGCAAATAACATGCACAGAAGTACAACAACTAAAGGAAATCAAGATCAAAAATGAAGAATAAAACAAAAAAGTATAATTCTAGTCGACATGCTGTGATTACGAAAGGTAAAATTATAACATAGTAAGAAATTTTAAGCAGAATCTAAAGTAAAAAGCAAAAATATATATAATTTTTTATTAACTAGTTTCTAATATTAAATATATAACTGAAAGCTCAACCAAAAAAGTTTATATAGTAATAAAAATGATTAAAACATCGCCTAGGAACAAATTTATGAAAAGTTAAATTTTCAAGCAGCATTCACACATGCGTACAAAATCAATATCGGATGATTTTGCGATATTGGATAACCTCAAATTTTATGTTCAGAAATTTGTAAACAAATTTTTTTTTATGGAATTTAAATATAAAATGCAGTGTAATTGCTTACAAATCTAACAATCAATCAAATAGCAAACACAACTCTGCATAGAACATTGTTTTTAAAGTGCAGCTGAACCAAAATATAAAGTATGAAACAAGACTAAATTAACTTATGATTATTAAAATCTGAGATTTAAATATATCAATCTTCATTCAGTCACCATGTAGACAAAAAATCACTCCGCTACAAAATGATTCCAGTAAGCTCAATCTTAGATAACTTAATAAAAAAAGGATACTATCCTTTTGTTTTGGTTCTGACTGATCCATCCCAGGGAGGGAAGAAGCTACACGTCGAAACAACTGCAAACAAAAAAAATTGCATATTAATTTAAAGTCAAAAGTTTAAATTACAGTTACTGCTTATGAAGAACATTTAGATATAAAATTTAAGGCACCAAGTGGGGGGGGTGGTGGCCCACTATTACCAGGGTTATTGATCTATTAGCACTTTGAAAATGAGCCCCAATATTGCTTACTAATATGTTGTGAATAGATTAATTAACCTGTTTAACATTGTATCCGGCTTTAGCACTTGTCTCAATAAACATAACATTCAGTTCCTTTGCTTTTCTCTCTCCCTCCTCTGTTGTTACTTGTCTGAAATATCAAACAAAAAAATATAATAAATATATAAAAAAACATGAGCATAAAAAAAGTTATCAAAGACCACAATCATGAACTCTAATTTAATATAAACTATTATATATATCAAAATAAACTATTATATATATCAAAATAAACTATTATATATATCAAAATAAACTATTATATATATCAAAATAAACTATTATATATAATGCTACGAACTAATACTAAGTAAAAGATCCGTTTGTTTATTGCTTCTATAAGTCACATCAGCACAAAATACCTATTGATGCATTTTAATCTGGACATGCAAAAGCACTAATCAATATCAGTGTGCATAAAATAATTTTTCTAAGAAAAATTGAGAGAGGAAAAATAAAGAGAAATAAAAGTATATACCCAACCTTTTATCAGAAAGATCCGTTTTATTTCCTACGAGCATAATGAGTACATCACTGCCACGTTCTGTTCGCACATCATCTATCCATTTGGACGTCTGCTGAAATGAGTTGGCGTCTAAAAACAATAAAAAAAACTTCTTTATCGTATACAAAACATTCTTTATCATATACAAAACATTCTTTATCGTATACAAAATATTTACATAAAACTTATGTATAAATTCTATAAAATTTGTCGGATGCAGTTTGTATAATAACTTAGATATTAAGGCGTTGTCTGATTAACAGTCAAATGGTGATATCATAAATGCTGTCATGACTATCTATGCCATGCAACTCATCTACAGACTTTGATCAATGACACTACGTCTACTGACATTTGGTCTACAAA
Source organism: Oconnorella tubifera (assembly GCA_034700105.1). Classification (NCBI taxonomy): domain Eukaryota; kingdom Metazoa; phylum Annelida; class Clitellata; order Enchytraeida; family Enchytraeidae; genus Oconnorella; species Oconnorella tubifera. The sequence continues at coordinate 13,023 of JAQIXG010000625.1, forward strand.
CATTTAATCTATTGCTACATTAGGGTTAGTGTAAGGGTTAAGTTTAAGGCCAAGTTTAGAGTTAGGGCTACGCTTAGAGATATGGTTAGGGTTAGGACTAGAATTAGGTCTATTATTAGGGTAGTCCAAATATCGCTAGATCAAAAGTCTGTATTTAGACGAATCGTCGCAAAACCATAAAATCTGTACTATATAGGGTGCGATATTAAAAATACTTATCATAAAAATCAATTCAGACCAATTAACATACATGTATATTATAAGACATAACTTACTGGAGATGTCATAAACAACTATGGCCACAGATGAATCTCTGATGTATGATGGAATCAAACTACGAAATCTTTCCTGACCCGCAGTGTCCCAAAGCTGTAACCGAATCTAAACAACAACGTTAATTGTTGCACCCTTTAATCTATCCTGACTAAATAAATATATAATATCTAGAAATATTTATGAATGAATAATATAAAATATACAAAATATAAATTAAGTGAAATTTCTTACAGTTCTATCTTCCAGATACATAGTCTTTGATAAGAAATCAATTCCAATTGTTGCCTGAAAAGAAATATAATTATTTAATAAGAATAATAACTTACAATTATATTATATATACATCTCTAACATACAAATTATACTGTATATATCCAGTATTTCCATAAGAATATGCTATCACGTTATTATTTTATCATAAAATTATATTAATACAATCAAATAACTGGAGTTTAAAAATAATTAGTTCAAAACTAACAAATAAATTGAATTCGTGGGTCAGAGAAATAAGTTTTGTTCAAAATTCAACCTGGTATGTGTTATCAAAGCTGTCGTACATGAACCTTGTTATTATTGATGTCTTTCCAACTGAACAACATTTAGCAACACAAATAAATTTAGAAACGTTGCACAAAGCAACATTAATCAGCAAAAGATTACGAATAATTCAATACAAACCTATCTTAATCAAAATTAAACCTAGTTTTAACCATAAATCATAACTACACCCCAACCCTAATGCTACACCCTAATTTTAAGCCCTAAACCAAGTTAGATGAAGCTTATACGAGTACAGAAACTCTTTTTTACCTAATTCAAATTATAAAACATCAGTCAAACAATAAGACAAAAGCCCTGAAAAATTCTATCCCAATTCCACTAACTACAACATTATTTCTACCCAATTAAAAATGATCTTAATTAAAATTACGATATAAATAAAATACAATTCTATTTATCTGGCCGGGTCGCCATTTATGCGGTATTTTATTCATAAATCTTACCGCTCTGTTCTCCCAGAAATACAAGCTTAAACTTTCGCAGCGGATTACCCAGTTCCCCCATTGCAGTCATTTTATCGTCTAATTTAATTAATTTAATTAAAATTAATATAAAATAAATTTAATTTATTTAATTTAATCTAATAATTAATGCAAATAAAATAAAAATAAGCCACGTCTCGGAAAAAAGAGTATTGCGTGATTCATAATCAAAGGCTTATTAAATTTAATGAATGCTTAGTTTATAACAAAATGTGATCAAAATCATAAAAATTAACTGTTGCGGTGTTAAATGTGATTTGATATTGTCTAAAATAAAGTTTAATTTAAAATCGACATAAGAACAATTATTTGAGTAATATTAGGGATAAATTATTATTTATAATTTTAAATCTCAGGTTAAAAAGTTCGTAACCCGTCAAATCGATCCCGACTGTTACTTCTTAGGGTTAGAGTTAAGATTTAAAAATAAAAAGTTAGGTTTAGAGTTAGATTTTGGTTATGGGGTTTGCTTGAGTTAAAGTTACTAAATGACTGGGCCGATTCATTAGCTTAAAATATTCGACGGCGATTAAAGTCCTATAATAGCCAAAGTATTAGCAAAGCTACAAATTTTGAACAATTAAGCTAATTCAAGTATTCACTATAATACCAAAAAGAGTTCATATAAGCCTGTTTAAAATTGTAAACTCTCTATATATACAATAATTATGCCATGTAAAAAACTCAACGTGGCTTCATTACTCAGTCTGAGATTGTTATAAAAATTTAATATGACTAAAAATCAGCTATTACATGATCAATTTGTTATGCTCAACAATTATACTCATAACTTGTTGTAATTTGATTTGAAACAGAAAACAGGAAGAGATTTAATGTTGAATACTTAGTTACACTACAAAATTTCACTAAGTATGTGGGTGGGGGGGGGGGGGAGAACAACTCTTAGCTGATGCAGAATGAATTCTATAAAAAAAAGAATAACTTTCAATAATACTTATTGCCTAAAATATAAAATTATATCAAAGATAAGTTTATGCATAAACTTAGCATTGCAAGTCAAATATTCGTAGCATTTAACTATTTTAAAATTAAATTAAACAAATCTACAGTTAATTAATTTTTCAAACATTAATTTTCTATGAATTCAATACAATTACTTTTCAAAAATATTTCCAATGTACCATCAGTTCGCTTACAACTAAATTTTCTTCGCTAAACATCGAAAAACTTAACATTAAAGTCATAAAGTTTATGTAAGAATATCGTGCGCTTTATTTTCAACCAGTTTCTCCATGTCCAAGACCTTAGTGTTCCAGAGCTTCATCTTATCCTTCATAATGCTGATCTGCTGCTTGTCAAGGATCCGTGGCTGCACCCACGTCATCACGACACAACGATCAACCTCATCAATGCTCCCGCGCACCAGATTCAATGACAGCGCCTTCATGACGAGCAGCTCAACATCATTCAGAGACACCTTCGCTTCGTTTGAAATGTCGTCAAACGTCAGACGTCTGTCGGTCGCCGGTCGTTTGAACGTCATCTCCATGAGGCAGAGTAGCGATATCTTCTCCGCCATCTCGACAGCGTGCGCTGCCAGATCCATCTGATCTTTCCAATGCGCGCGCAACTCTTGGAACTTGATGATGTTGCCGGCGTTGAAAGCGTGAAGGAGATCAACGAGCCACTTGCGATCAGTTCCTGCCAGTGCGTCGAGTATTGGATGAGCCAGTAGCTCGCCGAAGTTATAGACGTTCTTGCCAAGAATCGCGGCAAGTCCGATGTTGAACGCCCGATCCGCCTGGTCAGCCAGAGTGATGTCGGAGAGCTCCATGCAGCCCAGATAACGTAAAGCATCGCGGTAGAACTCAGCGTGGTTACCCATCAGCATGTGGTAGTTGCTGGAGAGTTCGTAGAATCGACCATGAACCGATGTGACTTCGTCCAGGGTATCCAGCAACTCTTGGGTTTGTTTCACGATCAGTTTGCTTGCGTCGTACTCCTTCTGTTTCAGTTTGATGTTACCCATAGCGGTAAGACAAAGAACAGTAGCTTCGTCGCTGGATTTCACGATGTTCTTCATCTTCTCGAGAAAGTCAAGAGCTTCCTTGGGATCGGTGATCTGCTGACATATGATGAGAGAGATTTCCATGAGTGCGAGACAGTTGACTCGGTGTTCAAAGTCACAGAGAAAGTTCTGGTAGAACTTGATGAGGGCGTCGCCGCGCTGCATGGATGGATGCTTCACAAACTGACTCACTTGTAATGTGAGCTGTAAGAAATGCATATAAACATAACTTTTATCATCTTCAATTTTAATATAAAATTGGCAGTGATCGGGTTATTGTTCATTTAAAGTAGGATCACATAAAATTTGCTGCTTATATATAAAAAAACAGCAAAATATATTAAATAATTTCTTGTTACGGATAATAAACAAAATGTTTATGAATATTAAAATATCCGAATAATCCCGTAATATCATTGCCACTGTGTGCATATAATATTGTTATTATATTAAACTTATTTTTAGTAAAAAGACTATTTGAATCGAATCACGATTTGATATAACTGTCCGTTCGGTCGCACTTTAGGCAGTACCTTCAAAAACGTATTTTTTATAATTAAAATAAAAAGAAAGTCACGCTAGTAAACCTGATGCCAAAGTTTCTTGTTATAAAGCTGTTCCAGGGTGACCCACTGCTGGGCGAGGTCGGCCTGACCCGCCCCTGAACACTTCCTCTGCTGCTCCGCCAAGTACCCGGCTACATCGATCGCCATCTTTCCCTTCTCCGCCTAATTATTTAATTCTGACTCGGCAATTTTTATCAGAAAATAATAAACGAATATTGTTCCACATTCACTGCGAAATAAAAGATTGCAATGGTTTTCTTTAGATGCGATAACAAAAATAACAAATGTTAATTTTTATAATTCATATAATTATGGGTCCTATAATTATCACAACTATTGAAGTAATTATTATAATTGCAATGTTTTTCAAACCTTTTTATTATTCTAATAGAAAACTTTTTGGGCGAAATGTTAGCACATTTAATCTAGAAATGAATAATTGAAGGACAATATCCCAGTTTAATATACTACTTTAAGTATATATCATTGCTCTTTATTGTTGCAATTCAAATTGTTGCATTTAATCTAAAACTCTTCATATAACAGAAAATACACAAATAATGGTTGAAATGTAATTTTATTATTAGAGCTACGTTTACAAGCGTTGTCTGTAAAATAGTACAATAAAAACTTCACATCTACACGATATAATATTTTACTTTCAAGAGAAAAGAACAAATCTGAAAACCTGCAGCAGCAAACACAGTTATCTTTAAATCATTAAAATAGAATTCACAAAGAGAGATTATAATTGATTATTAACCAAATTTAACTTCAGTGTATTCTTCATCATCCAAGTTTCTTGGTTTATGCCACAATATCAAGTAACTGTACATCGAAAATGAGATTATAAACTCATTCTTAATGTTCCGATAGATTCTAGACTCTAGATTATAAATCTAAAGCTATATTTAGTTATAAATAACTTTTACAACATTCAGTAGTCAATAGAACGATACAAATAAAAAATTCTTTACATTTTCATACCTGATCATATTAAATAAACTAAATTTAACATTAATGTTATAATATACAGTTTAATTACTAAATAATTGACAATTGATATATTTATATACACAAAGCACATAGTCAGATGAATATTGACTTAATTGATTAAATTGTACATCGAAATGTATTTAATCTGTACAAAGATAGCAAAAGTCATTTACTAAAATAGTATTATTTACTTTAATAATATAATCATCAACTTTTGACAGAAAATAAACAGAATACAAAATACTTTTGTTTTAAATTTCGGTAATAAATAGCAAACATAAGCATAATATACAACTTTAGCGAGTAATTTAAAGTATTAATGAAAGAATTTAAGTATTTTCTTTATTTGAAGTACTATCTTTACGAAGTCTAGAAGTTATTTATTCTTTACAGTAAGAACAATCCTGAAATTTAATTCAATATATTGATCATTCTTTTTATATAACATCAACGCATACAAAGTACATTCATCAAAACTTAAAATAACAACATAAAAGCTACACATCCTATAAGCATTTGAAGTAATATAACTAAATTCGGATATTAATACAAAATTTAAGAGTATTCACAACATTAACTGTGATTATGATAATAAACATTGATTTTTTTAAGTTTTCACTTTCTAACTTATTTACATGACCATTTTTTCAAATAATATTGGCAGATTTAAAAAGGCAACCAGAAATATCAGTTGTAATTATTAAAAATTGCATCATATATAAATGAAACATATCATCAGCACGATATTTGAATTACAATCAAAGACTTGTTAAAATACTATCCGTATAAATTTCAAAATTTAGACATGTTGTGAAAATGTTACTTAAAACACTGAACATAATAAGGCGATTAACATGAAGCGAATATGAAACATTGTATACTGTACAGATGGCATTAAATAACCCAATGTAACTCATTCGTTCTAATAGCAAACTGCGTTGTATATTCAAAATACCAACGAATTAACAACTATCAAATAACAGTCATTTTAGCTTTTCAGTTAATTATTTAAGCACATATTTCAGTCATTATTACTGATATTGTTGTTGTATTGTAAGACTTGAGCACCGCTGTCTAAACGACTGAATAATCTCAAATGATGAGATGAAGAAGTGGCAGCACCGATAACCTCCATCCATCTGAGAAAAAAATGAAACTTAATTCTTGTCAATAAAAACTCATCGGTAGCACAATTAGTTATACTTAATAATGCTTGTCAATTTAAACTCTAGAATTACCAAAAATTATAAAATCTGTACACAATTTTGATACAGCAGTAGTGATTGGAAATGAGCTATTTATTTTTTAAATATACTTTAACGTCTGTATTATAAAAATTTCATTAAAAGAATAGCTATTGATTAAATACAAATTGACATTATGCTGCTAACCACATGAAACTCAATAAGAGACATCTGGTTCAAGTCCAGCATTCTAACCACTTTACAACAAGTAAACTAATTATGTTCAATATAAAACAAAATAATCTAATTTCTAGTAAACTAACATTCAAATTCTCATAATATTCCAGTAATATTTAATATTTTTCATCTTTACAGTTCAAAAATCTTGATTTCTAAAGGAATAATAGAATCTTTTGTCTAACTAAAAGAATCTAAAGTCTCTAAAGAATCTAATTTAAAGTCTCTAAAGAATCTAATCTAAAGAATCTAATTTTGTCTATCTAAAAGCCATCTAAAAGAATCCTTGTCAATCAAAAAGAATATTAAAAATAGAAAAAAATGTTTTATACCTTTCAAATGTATACGGACTCTCAGCTCGGAAGAAATAAACATGATTCTTAAACTGCAGCTTAAAGACGAGCTCTTCTTGAATGTTATCCATCGGTCCTGGAAGCTGAACGGAGTAACCAAGCAAAGGCAAACTGGCTAGGGGAGCATCATCCTGTTACAGTGATTAACAATTCATTCTCTAGTTCAATCGAAATATAATAGAATATAAATAAATATAATTGAGACTTTCAAACACAAGGCTGCTAAGAAAGAGACACAAGCAAAATAAGACAACAGTTTTAAAGTAATTAACCATCACGTATTGACAAATATAAGATTAAGCAATCTTATATTTGCGGTTCCAGATATATCAGCTACTTGGAATTTATAACATTTTACAATGTGATCAAAAATGACTAATATTTATGCTATTTAAATTCAAGAATAATGCATAAATGATTGAAGTAATTGAAGATTTTTTTGAAGATTTAAAGAACAATACAACCACAAACTAGGAAATAAATAAATTACAATAATCAATTAATTACTTAACTATATTATATAATAACTATTCATCCAAAAAGACTAATAATAAAAGTCAAAACTATTTTAAACAGTTTCGTACCCGGTATGATTTATAGAAAAAAAGACAAAAGTTAGTAAAGACCACCCACAATCTTTGCCATTCATTATTCGTCTTAAATTTACGAAGTAGAAATCCACTCAACAGTTTCTGCAAAGAAACGAGCAATTAAGTATTCAATGAAAAAAGAAACAAATTATTTAATTAATTCCAAATGCTACAGTGCTATTTAAGTTCTAAATCATAGTTCTTCTTAAAGCTAAAGCTAAAACGACATCCACTGCATTAGTACAAGTCGTTTAAATTTAACATAATCATACGATTTTAAAATAATCAAATTTACTTTAAGATTCAACTACAGAGACTAAAAACATCTAATTAAAAATTAAAATTTTGTAGTGTATTTTCGAGATCAAAAAACTGAAAAAATGTTTTCTTAAAGCCATTAATTAGCCTACTCAAATAAACTACCACATAGCAAAGTAATGTTCCCTACCCTGTTAGCGGTGCTACGTTCCTTCATACTAACACTGGTGTTGCGATGCCAGCAGACGTGCATCAGAGTATTGGTGCGATGTTGTATCTGGCCTCTGTCTACTAAACCTGTAGTATCGTCTGATACATCGTCCATTGCTTCGGACGAACCTTTATTAAATGATACGCAACACGTAGTATTTTACTTTGAATAGAAGATAATTTTCTGCAATAGAAGATAATCGATAGACTATCTTCTATTGCATAGAAGAGAATCTATCAAGAAGGTTTATGTAATTTTATTTACATATTATTTACAAAAATAAATTTGTTAAATTCAATTGAAAACTTTATTGAAGTAAGGTACTTAATATATTTTACATCGTTTATTAAACGCATATTTTAACACAGTTTTCATCATTTTTGAGCAGCAGAAAATAATCACTTCTAATGATTACTTTTTTTAAGATGTTTTACCCTACTAATCATTCTAGTTTCTACGGATTAACATCTTATAAAAAAATGAAGTTTCTCACTATTAGACTTAAGACTGGCATACAACGCGTGGCCCTTTCCGTTGCACTCCCCGTTACTCGCTGCAACGATAACGCGTTGAAGGTCCTCCATCCACTTGGCTTTCTCTGACTCAGAGCTTGCGGCAACCAGGAGACAACGGTTGCCTGAATAGACGGCAAAACTGTTGCCAACTGCTATCTTGTTGTCCGTCTCTTCAACCTGATACACATAAATAAAGTCAGACTTTAGAATTTATACGAGCATAGAACATACATATTTATACATTTATACGCGCTTAGAACTTATGAACTATTATTGACATGTAACTGAAATAGAAATTACTGGAATTTTTAACCAAATATCTTTATCATATACAGTACACATCATTGTAATGACAGCTATTAAACATATATTAGTTTGCATAAATGACTGAGTTGTAGTTATATTCTTTTATTGATCACAGCAAACAAAACAGTAACTATACATATAATACGTATATTTGATCAGATCTATTTTTTCTATATAGATTCTTTATTTTTAACTTTGTAAAGTCAAATACGCGTTTGAATGTATAATACGTATAAACTAGTATAATTCTACCATCATGCCAGCTACAGACAGCTCTCCGTGAACTTTAAAGAGCAGAGATTGAGTTGCAAGACGACTTGTGTACAAGAGAACATCAGAAAACTGAAAGAATATCATTAGAAATAAAGCATGCGATAGATAACTATTAAATAAATCATAGTTTATGTTATTAAGTAATAGTTAAAAATACATCATTCTGCAATAATTAGTTTGTTAGTTAAAAAACAACCTGTAAGAAAACAGAAAAAACTACAATGAAATAACCACGTTGTGATCTTTATTATACAATCTTTTACAACAGACATCTAGCAAATAGAAAATTATCAATTATCTAAAATTATCTAAAATAAATTTCAATTATCTAATTGAAAAAGATGAATATTGTCCGAGCTTTATAGCTCGTGCTGTAAAATTTAAAAGCAGTAAAAGCTTCAATAACAATCTGTTTTATTACTTAGTTTTAATAAGATTAATGTTAAATCATTACCTAATCAGCTAAAAATTACAAAAAATAAACCAATAAATGATATAATGATGGTACATCCAGTCACAACATACCAAGAAAAACATTCGTTGTTGATAGCCCTTACGAGAGAGCTTCTGCAAACATCCCTCACGAACAAAAACCTAAAATTTAAATAAAACGAAACAATATAAATATCATTATTTATGTTCAAATTAAAGTCTGCAAATTAGTAACAGCCAACTAAATAAAGCTGACAATCAACGGTTGATCAAATTAACATCATCGAATGCTTTTCAGTAAAAGTTATTTAATTTTCAAGTCAAGAATAAAATCATGTGAACGTAAATACTGAATAGAAAATTATGAAAATATAAATTAAAAAATACACACCCTGTCCGGTTGCAGTAAATTGTTTATCCCAACAAGATCCTGTTGTAACTCAATCAATTTCTGTAGATTATCCTAAAAAACACATCAATATCCTCAAAAATAATTCAACATTATTCTCCAATCAATCCTAGAGCCTTTCATAGCTTTTTTAATTGATGAAGACAATGAAAAGAAGTTAATCTTGCAGCATAATTTGATTCAGTAAGTAAATTACCAAATGTGGCAATCGATCAGAAAACGTTTCAATGACTTTAGTTATTTGATGCAAAGAAGCGTAGCAGTCCGCAACATCAGGATGATCAGACGGATAGTGTTGTAGGAATCCTAACGCATAGAAACTTAATTATAAACAGAAAAGTTGAAAATTGACTGGAATAAATAAATAATTAACAACATGAAATTAATGTAAATTATTGAAAAATAACGCGTGTGAAACAACAAATTTTTATTATGAAAAAAACTTGTTTATAAACAGAAAAAAAACTTGAAAATTAACTGGAATATATTATACATTATTAAGAGCAAAAATTATTCTCATTTATTGAAAAATTCAATTCTAGTTGCTATTAGTCAACCTAATTACTTTCAATTATATAATGGCTTTATTTTCTACAAGAATCTTAATGCAACAAGAATCTTAATACTAACTGTCCAGAATGAGTTGATAGTGTAGCAGTCTCTGAGGAGGCTTAATGAGAAACGTACTGAGAGGCAAGTAACAGACTTTCTGCATCTCAAAGTCTCTGTACAACTGTTCAATGTTCAAGTCTTGCTTGCAAGATAAATCAAGATTAATCAACAGAGTTTCTGCTTGATTCACATATGACATGTACTTCTGTATAAATATAAAGAGAAATTTATAAAAAATACCATTCAGTCGTACATTTATTTAAAAATGAACTACAAGTGAACAATATTATTTGTTATTAATATCACATCAGCACAAAAAGACTTATTACTCAATGACATGTAATGAACTGGGAATGCAGGAACCAAGAGAGCTAATCTCGACTCTTTACACAGCGCACTAAATATTTTGCTTTTGAAGCTAAATTAATCAGATAATCAGTTTGAATACCATGACAGAACAAAAATAAACTACTTCTGATTTACTTGAAATTGAACATATATGAATACATTTTGCACTGTGTCAATGATATGTTTTTAGTTTATGTAATGCTGTGTAATATTATATAAAAGATTTAAGTAAGACTAAAACAATGACTATAACAGAACCTGTAAGACAGAAAGACTAGCAAGAATAAGATCACCAATTCTACAATATTCCCGACTTTGTGCTGCAGCTGACTCCTGGGTCTCCCTACAAAAAAAACAGAAACTTCATCAAAATTAAATAATCGTAAATATATACAACTAATATTGAATGCCACAAAGTCAAATATCAGAAATTAAGTATGTCCTTAAAGCAGTTTATTATATACATGGATTCTCTATACAAGTAATGATCACTTTTATATAATATTAACTCCATAATAGGTTAAATAATGCCATGCTTTACTTTATAACATTATATCACTCAAGTTTGTCCAATAAAATGACCGCAATAATTTTAAATCTTGCGGGCTTAAATTGATACTATACTAAAATTAATTTACATTACTTTAATTAAACAGTCTTGGATCCATCTTTATTTTTATAGCATCGCTCAAATTGAGACAACTATCGCTTGCAGTATCAATAAAATGAACCGGATACAAACCAATGCGAGAGACGCTGCTCAATCTGTTTAAGAAAACGACAATGAAAGTCGTAGAAGTCATCAAAAACTGTCAACAGCATCTCAGTGTCAACATTTGATTGGATGCTATTACGTGACATTGCGTTTCTTAACCACTGCAAGATAATGATAACTTTACATGTAAAAATATTTGCAATAAAAGAAAGAAAAACTTTGTTCAGTTTAAAAAAAGTTAATAAAAAATTAACTAACTAAAGTTAAAAAATTAATATCTCTTCGCATTATCACATTGACAATAATAACAAAAGTGTACAATATACAATTGTGGTTTCATTTTTGTATATTTTTTATTATATTTAATATAAGAGTATTTTTAAAATTACCATTGGTGTAACTGGATGATAAACATATACTATATACTTCTAGCATAAACTATAAGAGATTATAATAGCGAGAAACCCACCACAGTAATAACACTGAGATCTTTAACATAAGTTCTCTCAGTCATTACTAGCTCTTTAGCAATATAATACCCTCTGCCTGGTTTAGTCTGGAAAACCACAAAAATATTACTCTCTGCTATATTTAAAAACTTTAGACTAAGTAAAAAAACATTCATAAGGGTACAAATTCAATATAAAGATATTTTTCGACGAAAATAAGAATTAAATATTATAAGAAGAATATAAATCCAGTATGAAACACTATTCTTGCATAATTTAACCAAGTACAATTATAATAATTCAATACAATCAAGCAGTAATAAGATCCAGAAAAATGAAAAAAAAGTAAAAAAGTAATTCAATCATATAAAAATACAAAAATAAAAGAGTATTTAAATATATAAACCTTTTTTCTAATGCTATCTTCAGAGTCTTCAGTACGCGTCGACACAATGCTACCGTTACTCGTGTATGTAACTGCCGTCACTGAGCGCGGTGCAACAGTCTCGTCAGCCCAAGGCTTCTTACGATGTTGCAGTCTATCGTCATCATCTCTGGGAGGGGAGAGAGGTGGTGGGGGGAGGGGGGAACGTGTTTCAATTGATTTAGCGCTGCGCGGACTTGATTTCATCATCTGTAAGTAGAGAGAGAAATGAGGAAAAGATAAAAATATGTAAAGGTATGAGATAAAGATATAGATAAGTAAACATATGAAATAAAAATATACATATATAAAGATATGAGATAAAGATATTTGTCTTATAGAAAATATGAAATGTAGAGGACTTTATCAAGACAGTAATATTTATTTCAATCTGTATCGTGAATGTTTAATCATATTTCAAAAATTTGCTAGTTTTCACAAATTAACAACTGACGATTTCATCACAAGTCATAACCATTTGACTAAATAATTATTGCCAGAAAAAATGTCCAGCATTTTATTGAATAAGTGAATTCCTATATGGCTAAAATACTTTACAAAAAAGTTACTATTAATTTAACACTATTAAACATCCTCAATGTCTCTCATACAGATATTGAATACTAAATCACTAAATATTTAATACTTTTGCAACTATTAAAAGATAGTTTTAGAAACTAAGTATAAAATCAAACCTGAGCATCGTGCAGTTGTTCCATTTCAAACTTTACAGGTCGTGGTGTTCTAGGCGATGCTACTGGAGTAAAGTTAAAATCAATATGTTGAGACGTTAGATTCAAGTCTGAACTATCACTCTGATCTAACTTGAGATCCGCCTGAAGCTGCTCCACAATCAGATCCAAGTTCCTGGTCGGGTCATCGGTTAACATTCCAAGACCTTTAGTTGACCGACCATCTGAAACGGTTGCGCTTCGACTGTGCATCAGATTCCTTAAATAAATTACATTAATTAATTAGACAAATTAGATTTGATTACATTTTAAAATGCTAAGAGAAAAAGTGCTTTGAAGAAGATTAATGATTTTGAAGTTAAAAATACTGAAAGAAATTTTGCTTGCTAATCAGATGTTTAAAGTGGCAGCTCTAAATTCTGCGATTTAGTTCTTAATTGGTAATTCAAACGTTAAACTTCACTTGTAAAGTGAAGTTTACTGTATAACAAGCTAAATTTAAAATGTTTACTATATAACAAGTTAAATTTTAAAATGTTTACTTTATAACAAAGCTTTAATACAAAGCCACAAGTAGAATTAATGCAAGTAAAAATAACGTACACATTGCCAGTCATTTCTTCGTTATTTTCCAGTAAATGTTTCGGAATGTCCTCCACTTCCGGTGAACGCGGCAATATATTTCTGCTCTCGGACACTACAGCACTGCCAGGTTCGGTAATTAGAAATCCTGGAGAGGAACAATTACGATCGCGAGCCAAAATAAACTGAGACATATCAAGTTTTTCTCTTCGCGACGCTTTTGGGGGTGAAACTGAAACATTTCCAAAAGAACATTTATATAAAAATCGCATAAAAAAAGAAACTGAAATATAAATCGCATAAAAAAAGAAACTGAAATATTACAGAAAAAAACATTTATATTATAATTGTATAATAAAGAGTCAAATAATGAGCCTTTTCATCAAATAACTTGCTTGATATTTATTATACATAAACAATTATAAAGTGATACTATAACAGCGCAGCAAAAAGTTTAGCAAATAAACTTTGTAAAGCTGTTTTAATAAAACTATACTTCATTATTCTACTGTAACTTATAGTATTCCTACTATAGTATGCAGACTAACAAACTAATGTCGTCTAGAAACTGATTGCAAAGGTATACTACTAAATTCACTGTAAAGACGTGTTGAAATGACATCTTTACAAGCATACAAGCGATTCAATATTGAAGTATTTATATCGCAGTATTAATTTTAAAGTTTATAATAATTTAAGACAAAAAGACAAAAAATAGATAAAAAGTCTGAACTAATACAATAATATAATAATTATAAAAAATCATTCCAACAGACAGTGGAAACACACTAGTACTATTCCAAAAGACACAATGAATGAAGAAAAATTAGAAAAATATTCATAAACCAACAAAACAAACAGCCCAAGAGAAAAAATAAACTAAAAACGGTACAGAATTCCTAAATTTTGCAACAATACGATGAAAATCAGTATAAAATATTAAAAAAAAAATTACAAATGATGAAATTTTAAAAGTATCCTACCACAAATGCAATGATTTCAGCGATTCAAATAAGTGCTTATATAATGCCAAACTGAATAATCCTATTTAGACATCAAAAACTAACAATATCAATCAAATTCCTGTAAAATACTTAATTGAAACTATACAAAATAAACTAATTTAAACAATATAAAACACAATCATGCATCAATTAACTACAAAAAACTAACATATGATACAGACTGTTGTGCTATTGTTGATACAATAAAATAAAAATTCGTAATCTATACCAACATTGAAAACTTTAAAGAAAATGTGACTTAGAAGCATCCAGCCATCAAGATGTGAAATGAATAAACTACATAGAAACTTTCTCATAAAAACAACGCATATGACATGAAGAACAACACTGATCGCCTTACCTCAATAGATTTACACTAGGAGACTATAACTTGGAAAAATTACTTGTTTTATCTCAAAATATATTATGTTAACATCTACGAACATTGTATAACTTTTCATTGCCGTTTAATTAGGCTTTAATCTCAACATTTCTTTATAACAGCAGAGAACTCAATAGTAAAAGTTCTTACTATTCTATCGTTTAAGTTGTTTTCTACTGTTCGTAGAAAAAAACTTGATTTATTAATTGTAAAATATATAATATCTATCTGATGTATAACTAGCTGATGAATGTGCAAAGTGGAACTAAATATATATAATAATTGTAGAACATACTGAATATGCATATAATCATTTCATAAGATTTATAATTTGAGATATTTGAATATAGAATGTAGTGTGAATGTAGTCAAATTATTAAAAATTGTTAAAATATTAATGCTATAAAACAGTTATTTGCTATATTATACAATTGTGTTATCTGTTACATTTGTGTCTGAAAATTATGATACAAGTTTTAACTTAATTCATTTTCTTTGATATCTTTAAAATCTAGTCTCAAAAATAGAAATTATATCTTATTATACTTTTTATGACTAGACTAGTACTTTTCATTATAAATAAACATTGCACTTTCAATAATTGATAACAATTTAATATTTATTGAATAGAATCACAATACTAACAAACATAGTTTTAGTGATATCACTATAATAATCAATAAACAAATGAGAAATCTACATAAGCTTCAAAAGCTTTAAAAATTATTCATTTTTAAAGCAAAAATAAAATGCAAATAATGTCTTAAAATTATAATCAAATGTGATTTACAATAATAATTAATCAGTATCAAATTATGTATACTGATGAAAATGATCAGATATGCAATATATATTAAATATTAAAATCTCTACAAGACAAAACATGAGTATATTATACATCATGTTATAAACAGTATAATGAAACGTGTTAATTAAACCTTCCATTTCTCTAATTTCTCATCAAATTACGATAAATTGAGATTATAAAGATCATAAATAAGTAAAAATACAACAGGAAGACGATAGAAACACAGCGATGAAGAAATGACGGCACCATAAGTTATAACGAGTATCAAAATCAGCTTCCACAACAGGTATCAGTAATTAAACGTTCGTTTTTTGCTTCTTGTTAAATCAGCAAAAATGGTTATTTAGTAACAAACTATGATTTAATTACATAGTATTAATAATCACAAGTCCATGGTGATAAATACCATGAACATTTTTATTATCTATTCGAATAGAAAAAAACTGAAGCAAGACTTCACATTCAGTCGCAATGCACGATTTTCTATTTTAATTTTTGTCACTAAAAACTATACTGTTCTAAATAATGAAAAGTAAGTTTTTTCGTAAATTTTTATAGTACAACAAGATTAAGATTTAACTGTCAGAAATATTACAAAAACAAATAAACAAAATCAGAAACAGTCAAGTTCAATAATACAATGAAAAGATTCAATACACTCAAATGATAACAATAATGAAAATAAATCCCTCCCCACATCACAATAAAAACAACAGACAACATTTCATTTACACAAATAAATTTAAAGAAATTAATATATAATTATATTAGCTCCTGTATATGTAATTACATTATCTAATTATATGCTACAAATATTGTTTAGGTATCAAAGTAAGGTTTTTTTGTTTTTTTTTTGTTTTCAGTGCATTTACACATATTACACTGTGTAAAT
>JAQIXG010000626.1:0-29589 GCA_034700105.1 Oconnorella tubifera
AAATAAGCCAAACCAAGCTAAGTAGGCCTATACATTAAATTTTAATAGGCCCTAGTCATGGAATAGTGAAACATAATGGCATATGATTCATAGGCCTATATCGAGATTATAAAAACTCTCCAAGTTCTGCTTCTTTTTAATTTGTGCATATTGTCTTATAACTTAATAATGTAATGTAATATTACACGAGTGGTCTCAGTATCCCATATAGGCTAATTCTTGTAGAACAGTTGCAGTGCCTCGTGATGGAGGGATCCTAGCAGTGATCTGCTCAAGTTTTGACCTTGGTATAGTATATTATTTGACCTTGGTATATTATAATTTATAATATTAAGGGCGTATAGGCGTAGACCTACCACAAATAAATTAGAGTAGGTCTAATTTTACTGCAAGTGGTTAGGTAGGCCAGTGTACGACAATTAGGCCTATAATTAATCTGCACAAAGATCGCACTTGTATACAAAAATGATTCGATTCCTAAAACTGTAGGTGTTGCTGATAACATGCAGAAAATCGACAGATGTCTTTTATCTTAAAGTTTCTTGCCGAAAATTAAAGGTATATAATAGTAAGAGATAATTTTTTTAACACCATTTCTCTTCAAGTAAAAGCGCAATTGAAACATGAAGGTTTTACTGCTACTCTGTATCGCTCTTCCAGGTAAGCCTAAACATGCATATTTACTCGGTTTTATTAGACAGTTCCATTTTTAATAACATATTTAGAATAAGTAAGCTAATTGTCACAATAACAGTTGCAATGATCGAAGAAAACATGGAACCAATGTCAAAATGCGAACGAATGTAAACTAGCTAGGCCTATAACTTATACAGAAGTGAACAATTTGAAATGTGATACAAAAAATATACAAATTTATAAGTATTAAAATACAAAACAATGTTTGATGGACACGACATTATTGTGTCCATTCATTTATAATTTAAACGACAATATACACTCACAATTTATAATATTATAATTAATAATAATAATAATATAGCTCATTAAACAATTGAATATAGGCCTATAATATAAGAAAAATTGTTGCTGTTTTACCTCATCTTTCTGCCTCCCTCTCTACAACAGTTAGGTCTGCTCTGTAATCTCACTGCATCATGTGTGAACCTTATAGAAATACATATAATACGTGCAGCATGATCATTATCATAATTTATTTAAGAACAGCATTAACTATTAAGCTACAGTATGTATAAGCCTATATATAGTATATGTAGTACACAGCCTATATCTATAGCGACTATTATAATATCAGCGAAGATCTAAGAATGGAAGGATCATTTGAGTGAATCTAAATTGTAGGCATAATATTTTAAATGACCTTTATTTCATTTTGTCCTTGCAATTGGGAGTGGATATGGTACAGTTTAACCCTCAAACTCCGATCTCTGTTGACTACGCCACTGTATAGGCCTACATATGAATGTAAAGTTCTGATAATATTTTGTTTTTTTCATATTTGATTTTGTTTTCTCGTATTCTATTAAGCGCTCGCTGCTGGAAACCGTGTTGTTGGCGGAGAAAACGCAGCCAACGGCGCCTGGCCGTGGCAACTGTCTCATCGTAATGCAGGCAGTCACAGCTGTGGAGCCTCGCTCATTCGTCCTGACTGGGCCCTAAGCGCTGCACATTGTGTTGGAGGTGCAGTGTTAGTATCAGTCGAAAATATTACTTGCATTAAATGTTATTTTTAGCAGAATTTTGAATGAAATATTGTGCGAAAGATTTGACTAAGTCTAATTTTTTATATTTTTTTAAAGAAACTTCCGCTACTCAAGGCTCTATAGGCATGTTCAAATATAACTTATTGTTCAATAATTTAAATGCTAGGCTAAAATATCTATAGCATAATTATAGCCAGAAGTAGACTTAAATTTGATTTATATTTAATAAAAAAGGCTTTTTATAAGAAGTTGAAAGTTTAGATCAAATTATGTAAGTTAAGCCTAAATGCCAAAAATTACAGATAATATATTATATCATGAGCTCAATTTTAATAGGAACTTGACTATGTATACTATACAGTATGAGGTTACTTAGTTTATATTACCAGTAGGCCTAATAGAGATTTATTTCTGTATTCAAATCTGCAGCATTAAATATACTTATTAATATAATATTATATTAATAATAACAATATGATGTTTCAGTGGTGCTTATCAGATAATTGCAGGAACAAATGACCGCACATGTCCCGGTAGCAATTGTCAACAACGCGGAGTTCAGTCAGTCGTAAGGGTAAGTGAATTCAGTGTTACACGCGTAGCAAGGAGACGCCTATGTACACCTACTGTATAGGGTTGCCAACTTTGTGTTTAGGACAATTCCGGACAGGGGCGGACTGGCCTGGCGAGGGGCAGACGGATCCCTCACTGGGCCCCCACCCTGTGGGCCCCATTGGCCCCTGCAGGAAAAAAATAAATGAAAGCAAAAGAAATTTTTTAATTTGAACTTAAAAATGTGAATTTTGACCACTTTAGATCAGGCTAAAACTAGAAATTATAATAAATAAAAAGTGCGCCCTGGGGGAGGGTTATTTTTAGAACTTTTCAGTTGGTTATGTTTTGATGGGCCCCAACTGAAAATGTCTTCAGTGGGCCTTTGGGATCTAGTCACTGATTTCGGACACTGTTAATAGGACGACCAAGCGCTGAAGGCAGAAGAATCTTAGCCATCACAACTAGCCACCGCAATTAGCCACCGCAACTAGCCACGGCAACTAGCTACCGCAAATAGGGGGTCTGGGGCTCTGCCCCAGCCGTCGGCGATTTTCGGAACATCTGACATAAAGTGGAGCCATTTTTAACTATGTGGAAGCCGGTTTTTTTCTTTTTTATACACTGTTTTGTTTTTAAACTGCTAAATAAGTTTTTTCCGGAGCTCTGGGGAGGCTATCGCTGTCGTCCCCTCCCGTATAGCTTAAATTAGATAACTACTTAATTCAATATAAAACTATAAACTAATAATTCAACAAATTAAGCAAATATTTACTTCTTACAATTTTAATTAAAGTTCAATTGACCCAGTTGACTAAGTAAGTGAATTCTTGGAATTGTTTGAGAGTTAAGTTAGGTTAGACAATTCGTCTTCTTTTAATTCGCTTTTTCCAGCTTAATCAATTATAAATATGCTTGTAAGCATAATCGAAAAACTCAGAACATCTTAAGTTTATTAAAACTTTAACACACAGTAGGGCCTACTGCACTGACATTTTCTGATCTCATTCTGTTTCTCATATTTGTCCACAAATTATTCATGAGTGAGAAGACACTTTCAATACTTGGGTGCTTATAGGCTTATAATGTATTACAAAACATGTTGAACCATTTTCTTGAATTTGTCAGTTTCTGAAATGTCCTTCAGTTTCGGGATGCATGTTTTAAAATGCAATATTGATATCTGTAATTTCATGTGAAATGTGAGTGAGCCTCAGCAGATAGGCCTTATCTGTTACTGTATACTGCTGTTACGTTTGTAGCGAGTCAGCAGAATCGACATTGAAAGTGTGTCATGTGCAAATGCAGAAATCATGCAGAATGTTATTTACTACGGTAGGTATAAAATGTCTAAATCAACAGGAAACGTTATGCTCTATGTTATTGTTTTCATTTTTCATGACAATATACTGTCCGGATAGACCCTCTTCCGTTTTCCGGACGCACTATGCAATTTCCGGACATTCCGGACAAATTCCGGACAGTTGGCAACCCTGCTACTGTAACATCCCTCAAAAATGTCTTCAAAATTAATTAACATTTTCTAAAGAATTATATATTTCGTACTGTAATATTAACTTTATAACCCTATCAGGTTTAGATAGACTGATAATCGTTTCAATTTTCTTTTGTAGCATGCAGATTTCCAAAACATTGGACTTCGCGGGTTCCCAAATGATATTGCAGTAATTCGATTTGCATCTTCAATTCAATCTGGCGCAAACATCCAGTACGCTGTGCTAGCCACAACTGCTGACCAGGTTGGGCAGGAGTGTTTTATCAGTGGATGGGGTCGCATGGTCGGTAAGTTATTATTAAGCTAACTCGCTTCAATGGCACCCGCATTTTGTCCAGAGATTTAACAAAATTTACATAAAATTTTAGCTTAAAACTTTTAGCCTGTAATAATATATTTAGACATTTCTCATTCAGACTCGCTGCCAATTTCAATAAATATTTGTCTGTCTCTTTGTCTGTGTGACTGCGTCATGCAATAATACTATACATTAATGAAAAGGCATTTGTACATCTGAAAATGTTCATATACAGCGAAAAGCCAACATTGTTTTGCAGATAATGGTCCACTGCCCATACAGCTACAACAAGCCAGGATTGATCTGTTGACAACTGCTGAGTGCGCTACCATGTGGTCTCCAACACCTGTTACAGATCTTCAAGTCTGCATCTATGATCGTGAAACTCAAGCAAGGGGTGCCTGCAACGTATGACTTGCATTATCTTTAATCAGGATTAAGAATATTGTATATAATAATTTAAACTATAAATAGTCATCAATAAAAAAATATACAAGTACTGAAGCAAATATTACTGGTCCATCATCGTACAAAGCGCCGGTAACATGAATTTTTAAGAAATATTTTCACAAGCAATTAATTACAGTGATAGGAGTTTTTGATCATATAAAGTTTGTGATACAGGAGCAGGCTTTTTGGCAGGTAATTTATGACAACATAAATCTGACGCACTCAAACGCAGTGATTTTCGAATTGGGATGTTAATAAAAATACAATTATTTTTATATCTGTATAACATAGGGTGACTCAGGTGGTCCATTGGTTTGCCGTAAACCAGGCGGTGCCTGGGAGTTGGTAGGAGCGACATCGTGGGGTCGTACCGGCTGCTCGACTGCCTTTGCCTCTGTCTACACGCGTGCTAGCGCTTACAATAGGTGGATCTTGGATAGCATCGGTGAATAAATGGGAAACAGCATCATAACTTTGAAATACTGTTTGATAGACTACTACAAATTAATTTACCTATATACATTGAGTGCTACATTTGGCTATAGTGACTATTAAATCTGATTGTCAAGTCATTATTGGTATTTATTGAAATTTTGTTATCAAGTAATTATTGGTTTATAACAGCAATATTTAAACTATTAAAATGAATCTTCTTAAAATAGGTATGAGATTGTTAATTGGCCATCAAGTAGACTGCAATTAATAAGCAGATTACTGTGTAAGTTATGTGTATTAATATAATTTCTTCAAATTTACTTAATGACAATGATGAATGAGTTTGTGATGACATTTTTTGATGGAATTATGTAAATATACAGGCTAATCAGATTACTAAAAGTCAGGTTTTGATGCAGCAAGTAAAAATACAACTAAATATGTAGTTATTCAAAATCAAATCATATTTTATGGCAATAACCACTTCTAACACTAACAAAAATAAGCTTAAACTCCACATAAAATAAATGGGGGGGTATAAATCCTACAACTCTCCCCCCCCTTGCCTACGCTACTGGTCGATTGATAATATCTGACTATATCCAGAAGTGGCTTAATGCAGGGGAGGGATACAGAAAACGCAACAATTTCCCCCCGGGCGCATTTTATCATTCTCTGATTGGCGCAGTCTTTAAATATCAAGTGTCTAATAATAGCTTTCTAAAAATAATCATTTAACACTAAATTTTGTAGACTGAATAAAATTCTGGTTATTCGAAGGTTAGGCTAACCTTAATTATAATCCTAAAATTAACCCTAACTCTAGCTCATAAATGTGAAGAACTATTTGTAAAACAACAATTTTTATACTCCGTATTTAAAAACTGTGCCAATTCAGCGCTGTTATTATTCCCCCCTACTCGGCCCAGCTTGTAAAACATAGATAGCCTGACAAAATGGTAATCTGTAATATTTAATTTCATTAAAGAATATTTAATTAAAACATTTCATCACAGTATAAAGGAGGTCAGGTAGAACTGATTCTATTCCAATATATATTTTACAACTAAGGCTTAACAATTCAAAAAATTTATATAAACTTATTAGATATAATAAAAATGAGATAAGAGATAAGGAGAATGCACAATAGCAAGCCTTTAAAATCTTGTAACTACACATCAGCGAATGTTTCATGTTTCGTATCAATTTTTATATTTTATTAAATTATTTAGATTTAGTATTTAATTTGCTAGATTTTAAACACAATACTAAATGAATACTTCAAAAAGAAAGAATTCCAGACAAAATCATCGATCTACTACCAAAAATTGATACGAATAATCAATTACTTGAGACCAAAGAACACTATATATTATATTATATTTCAATAGAAATTCAAAAAGTTTCAGTCAAATTAGTATTTTCCATGTCCCTTTGTTAGTAGATTTTTAGGAAACCACTCAGGTCGTGGTTTATCCATCTCTACAATATATTTGTCATTAAATTTCTGTCTCTGATCCTCTTCACCTTTGTAAACGTAGACAATTTCTGATGACGGTGCATCAAAGAGTCGCTTCTCAGGATCCATCTTACTTTTCATCAGTTCTGTTTCTTCACGAACCTTTTTATAGCAATTCCCTATCAAATACATAAATAGAAAAAACATAATTTATATCACTTTCTGTATTACGTATGCAAAGTTATTAAATAATCCTTTAAATGAATATTAATCTACATATTATATTAAAAGTTCTAAATGATATGATGCCTTTGACATTTCAGGTATTTACTTATTTCTGATACCTGTCATTCAAAACTAGTTGACTTTGAAATACTGTCAAATGACATTTAAAAATAACAATTAAAACTTCTTAAGATATAAGGCAATAAATTAAAAACTTAATAAAAAAAAGACCAATAAGCGAAGCAAGAAATATTAGAGAGTAAATATAACATTAAAAGATAAAAAAAGTGAATAAAATAATAAATAATAAGAAGGACCTATGTCAAAATAGCGTGTCATCATTTGCAGTAAAATTGTTACTTTAATGATACAAAATAACATCGATCCTTATTGCTGATAAATTAAACTGCTTACAAAAAGAATTCAAATTAAAATATATGCTTTCTCATGTTTACAAAAACTGTTTTCTATATATAAAAAGAAGCCACCTTAAAATCTCACATATACGCAAGCCAGGCAAATTACTAATGCTACTGAATTACTGACCACAAATAGAGTGCGCTTCATGATAAAGACCACAGTCAAGACACGAGATGAGATCTCGTCTTGGTGTCATGTAGTCACGTATCTTATGCTGACCATGCTGTCGTGTGGCACGACGCTCACGAGATCTTCTGTTCTTAGGTACTGCGCCCCAAAGAAATCCATCAAAGAGATCAAACAAAGTGGATCTTGAGTCGTTTGACAGGTTTCCGGATTCAATACTTGGACTTATATCGAGAGCAAATGCGGAATATTCTGAAATGAATTAGAAAATTGCTGCATCTGGATACAGGACAATTAGTAAATTGAAATATGCATAAATCATGACAAATAAGCTATAGGAATGTATTAAGATGATTGTAATCTTTACGTAATTAAATGAGTCTACAGCAACAATTCTACGCTAAAAGTATATTTTACCCATCTCTAACTCTAACTCCGTGAGGCGCGAAACCAAATTAGAGCCAGCATATATCCCTATTGGATCCTAACTAATTTGGTTTATATTATTTCTTGCGATATTCAAAGAGACACCAAGTAGTCGAATTTCCCCATTGATCAGTTTACATGATCTCATTAATTACAAATCTTAATAATTCAATAAATAATTAAAACATTAAGCAATGTTTTAATTATAATTAAAACATTGCAGAAAATATAAAAATCTGACACTAAATCTTTTACCGTGTTCCCCATCGTAAAAGGAAGAGGGGAAAAAGTTTTTGATGAAATTTTTTTCAATTTTTTTAAAACAAGAACTGAAATCTCGCCACAACATGCGCGACGCCATTTTTAAAATTAAAATCAATGCGTTAAGATTACGAGTAATCTCAAAAGTAGAAATTGAACAAATTAGCATTATAAAGCAGTTGCTCAATATTAGTTGCTCTATCTAATAAGACTAATATCATAACATGAATATAATAATGATTGTACTTGATACATTTCTGAGGTTTATAAACGAGCGTATGCAGTAATTATGTTGAAGATCGTCAGCTTTGAGATAGAGTTCCGGACATGGGACCGACTCAAGCGAAAGATTCAGGTTTGAATCTCGAAGAAGTTCCATGTAAATTGATATAAGCCACATTTTTCTATCCTTAATTATCCTTTAGTCTGCTAATTAAAATAGTAATTATTTCCAAAGCATTATTATTGTTTGTAAGTCAAACTCATTTTTTTATTGTTATTTATAACATTGAGCAAACTTCATTGTATTTTTATCATTAGCCTGGCTTAGAAAAGATGCTTTATTATAGTATGAATTATCTCGTGATTATATTATGAATCTTATCTGAGTTTGATGAAGAAATATTCATTTTTTGGGCATTAACCACAGTGGCATTAACCGGCTATTTTAAGCATTAATTGCAGCAGATTGGATTTTTTCTTTTCAGCAGCTGATGTGTATTTAATAAATTAATAAAAAATATTGTTTATTCTAAATATTTGAGATTTTATTATTTTATTAATATTTTGATTTTTTTAAAATAATTAATTTATAAAATATAAGATTAGCATTTAGGATAATGGGGTGCGGTGGATTTACTTGTTCTAGAAATGCATTGATTCTGCTTAACATCATTTATATTGTAAGTATTACGTAAATCAACTTGTTATTGTACCGATATCGATCTGTTAAAGTACCGATATGGTATGTACCGAACATGGTATGCACATAAACAGGCTTGAACTGAATTAAAACTATTACGTACCGATCGGAGTAGTATGTATGTACCGATATATTGTGTACCGAATATGTCTTATATTGGTGAAGAAATAGCAATTAGTGGAATATGCTAAAATTCTAGTATTCACTTATCGGTTAAATTTGACACTCGTAGCCCAGAATACGACGTCATCATATACTTGGTTTTATTTTAATGAAATATTGATAATATAAGAATCATTTGTGCTGATGTGACATTATACAATAAGAAAGTACACCTTAATAAATAATAGTCCGCAATAAAATGATCATTAATACTGAAATTACTAATATTTCTAGATCGTGGCATTCATATTGATTGGTGTTGCTGCCTATGGTAAAGCTGTGGTAGATAATGTTGCCGTTATTGCAACTCTACAAGTTCTAGGTGGTATTATTGGTTGCGGAGTGTTGTTGCTTGTTATTGCCATCGTTGGACTTGCTGGCGCTATCAAGCATCATCAAGTTTTTCTCTTCTTTGTATCCTTTTAGTATATGATCATTTTCTAAACACACTGACAGTAAAATAGGTTTGAAAAGGGAACTGTTAGAAGAACTGTTATCAATTCTAGGGATAACAGTTCTTCATAACACATGTATAAAACACATTGAAATTGTTTAAACTTGCCTTTGTGTGTATGGACCGTTTATTGACACATTAATGCCACTGGAACAATTCCAGGAAACCGTTATTTTAACGATTTGAAACTCTTTTTTACATGTTAAAGTGAAAATACCTTTTAGTTTCAGTTCTTTTGAAGTAGTTGTCTCAATATTTTTTGTCACAAGACATTACAATACTTAGTATCCTGACTGACTTTAGCAAAAATGCGTATCCTGCATTGAGGTTTTTAATTTCAACAGAAGCATTTTAAGAACTGCATTATGGAACTGCATTTTAATTACAAGAACTAAATTATGGATCAATGTTCTAAGCAATCTAGTTAAGTACTTTTGTATATACCTTTTCTAAAATTCAACAGAACTTATTTACATTTATCTACAATGGCCTTAACTGTGTATCAAATCAGTACATGATCATTCTCTTCCTACTGTTTCTCGTTCAGTTTTCAGTGGCGTGCGCTTGTCTTGCTGTCAGCGACGCTCAGCAGAAGCAGCTTTATGACGCAGGGTGGAAAGTTGCCAGGACTGAATGGAAGATTCAAGCGCAGAATTATTTTCAGTGCTGCGGTCATAATGGTGATGATCAGGATCTACTTGATGGAGACATGGGACATCCTTCCTGCAGCCATGTATTTGAATATTGATATAGTTTACTGGAAGATTTAGTTGAAAAGTTTTTGAAATTGTTCATTAGTCACAGCAAAGTGGTTATAATGCTGTACTTGAAATGCGCTGGATTTAAATTCCAATTTTCTTAAAGACTTGTTGCATGCGTTTGTAAGATATTTAGTTTCGTAACTACTCCTTTAATTTTATTCACGGTAGTCCAGATGTTAACCTTTCAATCATTTTTTATAAAGGCTAACTTTTATCTTTTTTTATTCTACTATTTCTGTGTAAATATTAATATGTTCTTCAAGTAATCGCTCGTATATTAATGAAACGAAACTATTGTCAAAAATCAGTTTAGAATAGTACTCCAACAAATTACATTTCTTTACTGTTTTGAATTTACTTAACTTTATTTACAACGTTCAGTTTATGGATGGAATGTCATCAGTTTATTCATCTTTATTACTTATAAATGTTTCTGATCACTATTTCTGTCACTGATTTTAAATTTGCCACGTCTTGAATTTAGTCAATAAAATTTTTTTTTTACTCAATCATAAATTGGTATGAATGAAAACTAGACAAATTTGACAATGTTTTAAAGAAACAACAAAATGAATAAATTCTTGAATTTATATTTCCGACCCGTGACTAGATGTTGAAGTGTCAGAGTAGTTTGGCACTCTGCTGTGAGTCAAGAAATGACACAAATGTCACCACAAGTGTGTCAGTTATCAAGTGTCCCTATTCCAACTGCTGGAAACTGATTGAGCCGAACTTGCATCAGGCGGCTAAGGTGGCCGGGGGACTGGGACTCTTCTTTGCATTCACTGAGGTCTCGTTTTCTTTTTCATTCTTCTTTTTGTTTTTAATTTTGTTTTTAACATTAACCTGTGTGTAGTGTTGCCTGTATTATCTTTTTATTTAATGTTGACGTTTGATGTAAATTTTTATATGTAATAAATTAATCGTTTGTATAGGAGTAATCTGCAGCTAAATAGATATCTTAATCTAGATATTTTGTTTTAGTTTTCAGTAAGGAAATATTTGTGAAAATGTTAAATAGATGAGATTAAATATTGACATTAAAGCTTATTACTATTAAATTCTATTATGTAATAATTCAATCACATGGCATTGCATGCAATTTGTTTTTATATTTATTTATATTCACCTATATTGTTTTTATGGCAAAAGTAAATGAATTTAAATCATACATTCAAAATTTAAGTTAAAATTATATTAACATTGAACATTTTTTCAGATACAGGAATCAAATACTAAATAACCTTTATTTATTTTGTTTTGAGATACAAATTGGTGTATAATAAAACCCAATTACATGTATAGCAATTCAGTCAAATTGCAATATAATATTTATTTCTTCTAAAAGCTATCTTATTTATGTCATTTTCAAGTTTAAATTATGAACCACAATTTTTCTATCAAACTTTTATATTGCATCACTGTTACTACATGCATGATTATTGTTTAAATAAGTGTTTTATTTGTTACTGTTTCTATCTTATACGACACAATCGCGTTGTAGCTGCTGGCTGTTTGGCTGACAGTTCGTTATCGTAACTTCAAAGATCACAACATTAATCCTCGCACATTTCTTTAGTCTATTATAATCCAGTCAGGTAGCATAGTTGATCAAACCTTTCTTTCTGGATCTATGCTTAACTTGCTTACTTTAGCTTTTGCTGCTTTTTACTTTGGGCTTTTAAGATTTCTGATTATGAGATTGGGTGATGAATTTATTCAATTTTTTACATTTGGTAATCAATAAATGTGTTTTTGCGGGTTTTATCATAATATGGATTAAGTGTATAATGCTTATGGTAAATTATAGAGGTATTTTGTTGTTCTCTAATTAATGCTAAGTATGCAGAGATTTAATATCCATACTTTGTCATTTCATTGATTAGCATTTATCAATTTAATTTTGTTTTAATTTCATTTTCATTATTCTTTTTAAATTATATTATGACTTTTACTTTTGTTACATATTTAAAAAATGTAATAATTCACATTTTTTAGTTTTTTAATTTAGAATTTAATTTTAAACGTTTTTACAAGTATAAGCGTATTATATAATTGCGTAGTTGACGATCGCTTTGCTATTGTTATTTATGTGTAGAGGTTGACTAAAAGTTAATTCTGGCTGAAATCAGATCTAAAGTTTACATATTTCTGACAAGATAACTAAATTGTGCAAATATCTTACATCAGTGTTGTAAAGGGTTATGATGATTTTACCATTGTAAGCAATTAAGTTTTTTTTAGTTGTAAAGATATTAGTTGAGTGTCAAACCACCTCCCATGCCTAATAGTGACTCACAAAAGATTTGTGCATGATGCAAAAGTGTGTAACCTAAAAAACAAGATAATTTTGTGAAGAAAAAATGGAAAAATCCCCCCTTTATGAAATCATTGCTACGCTGGTCTTACATAATGTATAATATGATTATAATAGGAAATGACTAAGATCTGCTATATATATATATATATATTAAAAATAAGCATTGCATTTTAAGGTGTCATTCTGTCATTAGAAGTTTAGTTTTCTTTGGGATTATTTTATATGTCCGAGTTAATATAATATTTATTTATGCATGTGATTTATTTATGCATTTCTTTGAAATATAATATTTCTTAAATGACGTAATCAAAGATTGGGATTATACAATTGACTTTTTATGATTTGCATGCTGAGAATTATAATTTTTAATACTTCATTTATTGATCTGGGTGTGGTTCCTATTTATATTTGATAAACAAAGGCTGGAATATGATTTAATTATTCGAGCATCAGTTAATTTCTTATTATCTTTGCGAGCTAATTCTCTTTTTGCAAAATTCTACCCTTTGTTTATTTAGAAAGTATTTAGAAAGTATTTAGCAAGTACTCTTTATACAGTAAAATTCCTAACAAAATTCCTGATTAACTTAATATGTAAGTACCTATACAATAATGAAATTTAATGCTTTTTTGAAAGCGTGTTAATTTTTTAAAGTATATTTGTCACCTAAGTTTACGATGAAATTGAAATATTTTATTTTAATTCTAATTACAATTTTAATCTCAACATTTCAGGTTTTTCATTTTTTTATCGTGATAAAATCGATTAGAGTATAATCTAATTCATTATTTTATTTATAATTAACATAATAATTAACATATTTATTAACTTCTGTAATGTTATTTGTAATGTTTTTTTTGTTGTTGGCAGATCATAGGTGTCTGGTTGGCTTTTAGATATCGCAATCAGAAAGATCCTAGAGCCAATCCTAGCGCTTTTCTATGAGCACGCTTCGTGACATTGTTTATTGCCATTTATGATATAATATACACCATTTTACTATCTACACCATTGACTCTGCATTTTGTGACATTGTAGAAAATATAGACTTTTTGGGTTATTTTATGGTATTTCATTGTGTATTTTCGTGAAATATATTATCGAGAAATCCAAATGTTTTGAATCTGCTTGTAAATAAAGTATTGTTGTATACTACTGGCTTTGATCTGTCAAGTATTTTAATTCCAATTATTACTCGTGTATTATTTACATTCAATTTGTAAAGAATTTACTAATTAACTATTTTAACATTATTAGCTTAGATTATTGGATTGTTAGGTAACGAAATATAAATTTAATAGACATTATTGTAAACTAGAAGTTGAACTCATAAGATAGAGTTTCTCTGTTACATTTGCTTATTTATATTTCTTTCATTTTTCCATATTGATTTTCTATCACTTGTTTCTTAACTTACACTGTCTGCCTTTTACTAATAAGTTTATTTACATCTATACATTTTCTGGTATTCCACTCAATATTTTAACTGTTGCATGGTACGGATATACCTAAAGATTTTAGTATTACGCAATATTTACCTTCACTTACATTACACTAAGAACCTAAAGTATTAGTGGTATAA
The DNA here is from genome assembly GCA_034700105.1 of Oconnorella tubifera. Classification (NCBI taxonomy): domain Eukaryota; kingdom Metazoa; phylum Annelida; class Clitellata; order Enchytraeida; family Enchytraeidae; genus Oconnorella; species Oconnorella tubifera. The sequence goes on from JAQIXG010000626.1 coordinate 14,053, forward strand.
TTTTCTACAGCATTTATGTGCAAGCCGTCATTTATTGCTTTATTATTCACACATAAAAAGCATATATTTAAATTTTATATAATGTCATACTGATGACTTTAATATCTCAAGTATTGGGGTTGCAGTTATATCAGGGGGTTCAGGGACATTTTGCCCCTTGTCAATTTTTTTTTTGTTTTGACAATAAACTCTTTGGTTATTTGGTATTCGTTTATTATTCGACCTACAAATATTTTAATGATTAAAATTTTAATAGTTTAAAAGTTTAATTTAGGGTTAAGTTTAAGTTGTCAAGAATAAATTTTAAAATTAATTAAAGTAATAAGTCTAAGTTAAATTTTAATCATAATCGAATTAGTGTTAAATTAGTTTTAAATGAATAAATTGTAATTCATCTTGATTTAAAAACTTGGTAGTAGGATAATAAATCGAATAGCAGAAGTGTAAATACCCAAAATGTATATTGAATGTGACAGTGTCTGTTGACTGGCAATGAAACATCATGATTCTATTGTTAGTTTGTTACCTTGAAATGTCATTAATATTTGATGATTTATTTTACTTTGAATAGGACTGACTGTTGGTGCAGTATTGTATTTGGTCATATTAGTAATATATTATAATATAATATATTATTCAGTGGAAGATTAAGGCTTAGCTGAGGGGGAGGGGTGGCAGGTATTTCAATGTGTTTGTCAGATTTGAAGGATTTGTTTCTCCCCCATGACATCATTTGTAGAAAAATAAAAAAATATTTTCATTGATTCAGTTTTTACAAATGCATTCCTTATACTAAATGTTTTCCAGATAAATATATATGTATTATATTTTAGTATTTATGTTTAATTATGTTCTTTTAAATTAAATTATTAGTGTTTTAATTTATTATGCGTGAAATTTAATTGTTATTAAATTATTAATTTTAATAATCATTCCCGTATTCGCTTTGTCTTTTTAGAAAAGTTGCTATATTGTTATTACTCTAATATTCATTTCTGTTAATTATTTTATTATGAAATTGATTAGTTGATAATTATATTGTACTTAATCAGTACTGCCAAAATATTACCTGAGCTAATTTTCTGTATCTAGTCATAGAAATTTTGCCGGAGTCTTATATGAAATTTTTATTTCTTGTCAATATTTCCAGCGTCTTTTTTAGAGCAAATATTCAAATTTAGTAGTTTTTGTTTTTATGAATTCTTTATTGTGAAGTAAAGTTCATTGCATTTAATCTAGTATTTTCATAATACAGTATTAAAATTTAATATTGACCCAGCTGAAACTGTTAAAAAATTATATTGACGGATAATACCGATACTGTAAAATATTATGATTATGATTGCTCAATCGATCAATAAAAGTTTATTGTCTGTTTAACCGTCGAGGGACGATGTCGTAGACGTATATTGATGATATCTATATACTCATATTAAGCATTTAAATTATGATATATTCTTTATTTTATACAAATAATATCTATATATTTATCTATATCTATATCTGATTGTCTTAGCAAGGACATGATCATTAAAAAGATAATAATAATATTTATAGAGTTATAATTTATACCATACATAATATTATAGTTAAAATATCGTAAAATAATATTTGTTCATATTCTAGATACCGTATCACCTTATTGTCCTTTTAATTATACGTTATTTTTTACTACAAATGAATATTTCTATTATAATTTAGAATTGCATTTGATTCGCGAATTATTATCATTATAATTTTTTTGATTGTTTTTTGATTGTATGCTATTAAATGGCTAAAGATAAAAGATTTTTTAATTCTTTATCAATTTTCTTTGATTTATTTTCAGTGTATTTTATATAATACGAAACTTTTCTGTATTCCTGCCTATTCTAGTTGCTTATTCTTGTTCTTTATTATTATTGTTTGAATAATAATTAATATTATACTTACATTATATATTATAATATTATATATTTATGGATCTGGGTGTATTTATTGTTGTCAGTTTAATTTATTGAATGCTTATTGTTTAGTGTATTTAGAATCATGACATAATATGTGTTCTTACTATTTAATGATTCGTGTGATCTAATGTGATTGTTTAACATTATGTTTGCTCATTTTCACATTGTTTTAGTCATTGATATTAAATTCAATTCCAATCTTATGCATAATCTATTTCAGTGCTAGTCGCTACAGTATTATCTTGTTTCTTATTAATATAATTTTATTATTTATTTGTTTTTCTATTATTATTATCTTTTTTCTAATTGGAAGTACTGTGCTTATTTGCTGAGTAAAAGTTGTATATTAAAATTTTATGAATTTTTTTAAATTGTAAATTTGTTCACAAAAACCTTGCAGGAGTGGAGTGTATTCGTATGACTTGTATATTATAATAATATATTAAAAGTTATAAGCATTAACTTTGCATAGATTTCATTTAATTTTTAAAGTTCTAGAAGTGACATAAATTAATTGTATGTTGAATAATATTAGATTATTGTTTGTTAAATTATTTACTTTGCAATATTAACATTTCATATTCAGTACTCACCTTGCGTTTCTTTATATATTATTTAATATTTTATGATTTATAGATATTTAAGAATACTGGTGACAACAGTTTGTGAAAATGCAATATTTTAATATATTATATTTGTCACTTGTATTTTTATATTAACTTTAAAGAAATTTCATCTAAATAATTGTTTACAGAATTTTCACATATGTATTTTACAAAACTTAACAAGATTATATTGAAGAGCAGTGGTGGATCCATAGACGATGGGCCAGCTACAGTAGAAGACTTTTTGCAGTTTTATTACTATGTACATTTAATTATAATAAAAAATTGTTTCGTAAAATATCGTTAAACTTTCAACTTTTAATTAATGTTGTAAATTAATTGTGCGTATTATAATTTGACGTTTATTATAACATATTTGAATAAAAGTGTTAGTGAGTTTGGTTTATTTTGTTATAAAATGTAAAGCTAGGTAGAAGTTTTGGTTTAAGTACCTACTAGCTCGACGCTTGATGATTACAACATTTCATAACAAAATACAATTTCAGTTTACTGCAGCACATTATGCACCTCGCCTATTACAATGGGAGCGTCCCCAACGTTTATAGATAATAGATTAACTTAACATATCGATTAGACAATGTCATAGCCTGTGATAAGACTGTTACTTTCGCTTGTGGGGTGATTTCGTAATTTACTGTTTATAGGTTAGAACAATAGGTTATAGAAAAGTGTCCAATATGTCATCACGGTATAACGTTACTTTATTTTATGGATGTTATTAGGCAATATATTTTATGATAAGGAAAAAATGAGCAGAAAAGCCAATCGTCAACGACGATGTTTGATACATCCTTTGGCAGAAACCCATCCAACAAATTTACGACTTTTAATTATTTAATCATTGTACAGTATTAAAGTTGAATCAATGTATGATAGAAATAAAACAATAAGACATACTCGTCAAACCCTTAAATTAAATAAAGAGAGTCGAAAATAACTAGATTTTAAAAAGATAAAAAATTAAAGACAAGTGAGGCACTTGAAATAGAGCACGGGTGCAGGCTATGCAAGGTGCTCTGAATTGTAAATAGAGCATTAAATTAAATTTAATAATAATAATTTTTAAATTAAAAATATATAATATAGATAATTTATTATCGGTAAGTCTAGCGTATAGCTTTAAATAATTACGTAATAAAGTACTATTCAATTTAATTCTTTATATTTTGTTTAATTAAATAGTTTATAGGAATATGATTTATATCCATTGACTAATCGTTTTCATGCATTGAGTAATCGATTAGTATTTATTTATTTATTTGTAATAGCCACAATTGTCATTACACAATTTTAATTGTAATTCTTGGAGTTTGAAGTTAATTAATTGTAATTAAAATTAAAAAAACTTTCTTACAATATATTAGATAAACACGAAGCAATTTGCCAGACAAATATAATATCTAAAAAAATAATTATTGTTTTCTTTCATTGTATTATATAATGATAGTTCTCATTTATTCATTTATAAGTGTAGCCAGAAAATTAATTTCCGCTGTGTTGGAAAACTGCATCAGCAGATATGGTTGCTTTCGTCTCTGCACTGCAATCTGCAATATTTAGCCTTAGTGTATGCACTGTATGGGCCGGTAACCGATTTTTTACTTGCGAAACACAATGTGAAATCGCTAAAATATAAAGCTAAAAGATCGAATTTTCATTGACCAAAACATAAAGCTAACACAATTCTCACAGGCTAACCTCAACTTGTCATTTATTTATCGCTCTATGTAAAATGCAGTTGCATTTAGGTCTTTATATATCTGACGGGCAGAATGCCGTTTGTTAGCACCTAATGTTTAACATTTGCATGAGAAACACCCCGCCTGAATATCTTTTGTCACAAACACAATCACGTGTTTATATGAAAGTGTTGCGAGTAAAATGTCTACTGATAACTTAATTCATGAACAGTCCATGTTCTTGTCACGATATATCATTGCGTAACAAACAGATAGGCATCAACAAGCTGGAGTTTAGCTAATTGAACAATTCTTTGCTATGACCGTCTGTTAGGTCTAAGTTTTAGTTAATTTAGATGTAAAAGATGAACATCCCATTAGACTTTAAATTTAGATAAACGTCAATTTACAGAAAGAAACTCCCATTATAACAGTTTAATAGAAGACATAATAGCAGACGGGGTAGTAGTTTAACTCTTACCTCATCAAGTGTGGTGTGTGAGGTTTTATACCCCATGATTTTAGTCTTTTAGATTTTAAATTTTTTATTGAAACTTTTAATATGATTTAAGATGCATTATTAAGTAGACTAGGCCAAGTTGCTCTTATGTTCATATCATAGCAAACACATTAATTTATTAAAAAAATTATGATAATCAAAACAATAATATATATTAATATACAATGAATGTTATGCTTTTATGATTCATATTAATATCTGTTTTATATGTAGTACTTTATTTATATCCAACACAGTATAGTTAACATTTATTTGATAACTTTCTATCATATCAGTCTCATGATTGACGATGATTTAATCTTTATCTAAATTATTTTTAAAATTGTTAAATTTATACTAATTTGTGAATGTATTTTTTTATAGAAAACGTCTGGTGATAAAGTCATCAATTGATTTTTTTTCTTGACTTTATCTTATGTTGTAGAATTTATGATATTCTAATACTAATATTTTAATCTATTTTTTGAATTTTTTTGAAATTTTGGCAAGAACTTCAAAAAATCCGAAGGTTTTCTATGTTTTATCTTATCATAGACTTTAATTTTTATGAATTGTAATTCAGATTTAATAAGTCTCGTACAACTTTGGTCTCATTGGAAGCTTCCTGATCATGTTCACTGAGATTTTTAATGACTAATTTTAGTGACATGCATTGCAATATGACATACTGTACACATTGTGTTTATCATATCATTATGTTAGAGTTTATAGATGTGTCAGTTGGTTTGTGAGTAATGGATAAATGCCAATAATTCAAAACTAAACATGCTGATATTATGTGGCTTTTTAAAAAGGCTTGCCTTGCAGCAGTGCTTTTTGCCAAATTTAATATACACTATGTATTGCTGCATGTACTCTATTGCTTGTGTAAATAGTCCTTTCTATTATGTCTGGGTTGAAATATTGATTGTAATTTATTGATGATTAATCTGTTGTTTTTGTGTCATTTGTCTGTCTCTTGATTTGTCATCTCTACCATCTTGTGATTAAAAAACTGATGCTGCTGTAGTACAATATACTGTTCTTATGGCTGTATAATATATAGAGTTATGGGTCGTTTGTATTATAACATTGACTACATGCTGATGTTACTATAATATATTATATATTAGATGTGTATATTGTATAATAGTATATGTTATAGAATATATTGTATAATAGATTAGGGAGGGCGCTGTGGGGTTAGCCATAATTGATTCTATTGACTAGTTTTTTACTTGTAATTTTACCATAATTACAAGTAAATATTCCTGTAATCTTACTATTGCTCTGCTGATTTGAGGCTAATCTAATTATTTAATTATTATTTTAAATATTTTTTTATATATATATATATATATGTTATTGTACGTTATAAGGCTTAGTTTATTCTCTACATAAGATTATGTCACGAATTTTTAATTCTATAACTCTACAAGAATTCTACAAGTTCTATCATCAGTGTTGTATGATGAGTTTAATACTGTAGGTACTAATTAGTCATGATGGAATTAAATATATACAATTTTTACAGTATAATATTTGTCTGTTTGCATTGTGCACAAGTGTTGTTATAATATAATTATCTTAGTTGCATCTATAATAGTTCTAGTTATCCAATAATAGGGTTGTGCAGCATAAGTTCATGTAATGTTTATTTATTTCATTCAGACACTAATGCGTTCACTTCAACTGAGTTATTCATAGAATTACTACAGTTGGTGATTCAGTTGAACAGTTCTAGTTATTCAGAGTTCTGACAGTAATATGGCAAGCAGATCCAGTTCAGCCAGATCATCTTTTAAATCAAAAACGTCATGCGGTGGCAGATCACAACTTGAACAATCTGGTAAGTGTTAGCATCTCTCTTTTCTCTGCCATGGACTTGTTATTATTGCCTATGGCTGTATTTTACTGTTAAATCTAGTACTAATATTTTACTACTGATTTACGCTTTACATTCACTTCGTCTGCAGTGGCTTATTTTATGGGTGGGCGGGGTGGGGGTGGGTGCGTGGGCCCCTGTTGGTTTGATATTATATTTTTGTTATATTGTTTAACGGTGTATATTTTGTGTTTTGAGGTTACGACCCCCCCACTTTTGAAAAATGCTTCCACCCCATTTTTACTGAATTGGGAAACATAATTGTCATCATTAAATTTACTGTTGGTCGCCTATAGTAATAATTTCCAGATCTATCACTAAATGTCTGTACATATGTCGTGTATGTGAATCTCCGGTGAATTTGGTGCTCAACATTTATTATCTATAATCAGTCAATTTGTATTGTATGTGGTTTATATGTGAAGTTTGTTAAGTACTAGCCATCGATTTATTATCAGTTTAACACCTCTTCAGAAAGGCTGATTAAATGGAACTTTGCTAATGATTTGTTAGGGTAACTCAGTATGAAGCAATTTCGTTAATTAGTAATTAATTGTAAATTACTTATAAGTTTAAGTAATTTCTGTACTGTTGCTAAGGATTGGATAGAAAAAAATGGAAGAAGCAGTCAAAGAGAAAATGAAATGATTGCAGTGAGATTTTATATATAAATGTAAAATTATATTTTGTTTGCAGTTGGTTGTCAATTGAATGCGATAGTTTTCATCTTCAGTTGTCATAAGCTGCAGCATCAAAGCTGACCAGTTTATGCTTTTATAATCATTTGATAAAATTTGTTAATTTAATTAATAAATTTAAGATAATTGAAACAAATGCAAAGACATTTAGAATCTCATTACTAAGATTCTAAATGTATATATCTCAGTAATATAGCTGATTAGTTTTATTTCATTTTGCTGCACCCAAATATATCCTGCTTAATACATGCAATACAGAGTATTGGAATCTATAATTGATCATATTATTTTGACATTGGCTTATCCTTATCAAAATTGTATCAATTTTAGAATAAAAGTTAATTACATTGAACTGAAATCATCAAGTTGTTTACTACAAGCAATTAGTTGTATCTCTATTTTCAAATGTATTTATTAATAATGCTACTGACAGACAGCTATAGAGATCATATGCCACAAAATCCTTTTGGTTTTATTGCAGTTTATTTTAATGTAGCTTAAAATAAAGACAGAATAATGTGCTAGAGAAAAAAATTCAGATTTTTTTTTATTTCTACAAGTATGCACGTTGGGATGTTAGTATGTTAGTAACCATGAAGTTAGTGGATTTAATTAGTGGGGATTAAAATTTGCAATAGGTTAAAATAGTCAGTTAAATTCTCTTTCAGGAAATAATTACTCAACATTTTTATTTAATGAAGAATTATCTTATTTTCAACGATCTTTCTGATTTTATATTTGTCCTAATTATGATAATATTTACAATTATTACTATTTAATGTGTTAATTACAAGCATACATCATGTAGAACTTTGTTGTTATATTTATCAGTATTTTTATGACTAGTGTAAAATTATAATTTGCATTCAGTTTCATGCTATATGATGTTCGTGTGCAGTTCTAAATTAGTCCATGTGGTAATTACTGTACATTAAAACTTGCTTGTCAGTCAATCAACCATATTATAGTGATGTTGTATTTAATGACTATAGCCTTGTACAATGTACTTGTACATGCAAGTTTTTCAAATTGAAATAAAAACCAGTGTATAAAGCTGGATTTATTAATTCTAATATTAGTATATAAATTGTTATTATTTATTTTATTCTTAATTTATTAACCGGTGGGTTTTCAAATATCACGAAACATTTTTTTATCGCGCGATATTTTGGTATTTGTCTAAATATTGCGCCGGTGGGTTTCAGCCTTAAGTATTCACTCATCACTGCCTTAACCAAATTTTCGTACATTAAACTTGAATTGTTTGACAGCTCATGATTTTTTGTATGCTGATTGAATTCTAGTTAAATTATGATTTAATCATGATTCGTTACTAAATTGTCTATAACATTTAACAGTATATAGTACAATATCTAACAGATGTAACAATAATACATAAATATATATAATAATACTGAATGATAAATATACAGTCTGCAGAACTTAAATTTTTCAACTATTCACATTTTCTTTGTTCTGTTTTTTATTTAGCAAGCGGTGCTGTTGATGAAGATGTATTTGTGAAATCTTTTGAAGATGTTCCAAGAATTTCAGTGAGACTTTTTAATTATTAATTGTAATGAATAAAATTTAATAATGTTGTGGACTCAGATTTGTCTTTATGGTCACAAGTAATTATCCAATTATTAAATTACAAATAAATTAATTAATTATTTTAATGAAAATTTTTTACCTGTTGTTGCTTTACTTGCAAAATGATTCCTTTACTATTTTTAAATCAATTCTAATCTATTTTTAATCTATAATAAATTACACTGCACTTTGACTCATTTTATGATATGATTATTTGTTGTATTTTAAGTTAGATGTTTTATTATGTTGAACAAATCATTAGATTTTCTCTGCAAAAGAAGTCAATGACAGATTGGGTAAAATTCGTGATGTGCTCGTTGATGCATCTCAGGACTGGGAGAAGAGATGCAGTGCTGTGAGAATAACTCCACTTTATAACGCAACATTTAAAATTATAGAATATTTGTCATCTTTAGAATTTTTGTGAGATTTCTCATTTGAGCAGAAGTTTGATCTTTTTGCTAAGTGGTAGGATTGCTGGATTTGGAATAATTATATTCTGGGATCAAGTCTTGGGGGTTTCTTTGATTTGAAGTTTTAGTTTCCAGCATGTTCTTTTTAACTAACGGTTAACTGGATTGACTTTTTTGCTTTCTAATTGATTTCAAGGAGTAAATGTAATAAACATAGTTGTTAAAGTACTATAACAGGTAAAAATTACAGTATCATTTTATAAATCTGTCACACATATGTATTGTATATATTCCGGTTGATAATTGTTTCTAGTTAAAGGAAATTCGTGGTTTATTGATTGCTGGTGCTGCTGATCTGATTGATTTCATTGGTCAGTTGAAGCCACTAGAGCCAGGCTTGCTTATGTCTATAAAAGATCTCAGATCTCAAGTCGTCAGAGAAGCTTGCATCACTGTCTCGTATGTAACTCATTTAGTAAACAATTACTATCAAATGTCTTTCGCTTTCATTAAGAAATTATCACCTTACAATCATTCATTTTATTTATATTTTTATACTTTTATTGTTAGTTTTTTTCTTAAAATCTGTTGTAAAGTTTTCCTTTGGTATAATCATTTACTAATTTTATATCTCTGTTGTAAATTGCTTAAGAGATTGTTTTAGATTTGTCTTTCATTGGTTTAGAATTAATGTTTTTAAAATAAATCTTTATCTCTTGTTGAAATAACATTTTGAAGTTGCCTTTAGCATTTTGTGCTGGTGTAACATTCACACAATTAGCATTCAAACTATGCATTATCATGATAAAATATGTATAGAATTAAATTCTTTCTTATGTTTGGAAAGAAATTTTTAACAATTAAAGTATTAAAATCATTTTGTTACAGCTCTGATGTTATAATTTTTATAATTTTTAACTCAGATATATCTCGCAGCAGTTGGAGACGAGATTTGAACATTGCGCTGAATCATTGATGCCTGGACTTGTTACTTTAATTCAAAACAGTGCAAAGGTTATGGCCACCTCTGCCACAACTGCCATATCTTTTATTATAAAAGTATGTTTTATTTGAGTGAAATATTTTCAATCTACTATCATTTCTTTATATCTAAGTTAATCAACTTTTGTTACGTTTAAATCTTGACTAAAATACAAATGTTACACAAATGTTAAAATAAATTTAACATTTGTGTAAGACATATATACTTGATGCCATTAGGCCATCTGGAAGAGAAGTTTATCTGGTTTGAAGATTCTGGAAAGTTCTACATTGGCTCACTGTGTTCAATATCAATTTATAGAATGTCAGTTTAACGTTATAGAATTATGAAGCCGTTATCTCACATATGATAAGCTGATTTGTTTGTTTGTTTGACAGTACACTCCTTCATCTAGACTCGTTCCAACTATTACAGTTCATATCAATTCTAAATCTGTGGCTATACGAAAGTAAGTTCTATTGATTTATATCATTTGTCCATCTGTCTGAAAATCAACTTTTCTGCGCATTCGCCTGTCTCTCTCTGTCTCTCTACTTGTGTGTCTTAGTTATGTTTTGTTTTTTAGTTATGTTAATTGTCTTAAGTTACGTATAGTTTAACGTTATTCTTTTTTATAAATTTAAATGACTAAACATTTTCTTAAATTGCTTTCGTGTACAATAGTCCTGACACATTCTGCCGTTTATTATATAAACTGAATGACACAGTGACTGAGAACTGATGCTCTGATAGTTATCAAATTATTCATCTTGCTCAAGGGGGCAGCAAATTACTGAACAATGAGTTATCATCATACTTTAATTCAAACCCGGGATCTATCAGTTTTGAGTCAGCAACGTTAATAATTCGGCTGCTTTGACTAGTAGGAGTAAATTGATGCATTTCTTGAGTAATATTGTCTGTTTTTGTCTGTAGGCAATGTCTTGAGTTTATAGACATGTTGTTACAAGCTTGGCCTAAGCATTGTTTAGAAAGACATATAGCTATACTACAGGAAGCAATAAAACGTGGTCTAAGTGATGCTGATTTAGATGCAAGAGTTCACTCTAGAAGGTCTGCAACCTTACTTAGTCTGCTTACTTTTGTATATTGCTTAGACTGAAAATTGCATGTTTACAATATATGAATTATTATTAACTAATGATATAATATTTATTGTTTATAATTTGAAAAATAAATTCTTTTATAGTATTCCTTATTTTTATTTTTATTTGTATCTTTTATTTTCAATGTTTTATTTAAACAGAGCTTTTGGTGCATTTTCTGAGCACTTTCCAGAGCAAGGGTTCAGTATACTCAACTCATTTGAGAGTTCTAAACAGAAGCAACTTTTAGCTGAGATGGATAATCCTTCAATATTCGAAAACTTTAAAGTACCGACTACGAGAATGAAGAGTTTGGATAGATCTACAACACAAAGCTCCGGGTTTGTGGTTCAGTTCTTTAATCGATTATGTACAGAAATTGATTGCTTTGTAACAGTGTAATAATAATAATATGCTGTTTATATTTCAATAATTTATACGAATTAGTAGAATAATTTTACAACTGATAAACATGCTATTTGTTTATCATACAATGATGCTGTTAATCATCGTTGTGTTTAAACTTAATCGAGCTTTTCATCTGAACGATGAGAAAATTGGTAAGAAATTTTATCATGTGTAACTAGTGCAAAATTTAATAACTTTTTTAAATATAAAATAAATTTAAACGAAATGTTGCTATGGAATAAATTTTTGTTTAATGAAAAATCCAATTTATTACATTGAATACATTGTCTCTAAGACTAAATTTTTAATTTTATTACTGTTGAAAAAAAGCTAAGTATCTAATTGCCTTCTTAATTAAAACTGTTTCTGTTCAGATATGGTCAACAGTCTCGCAGGAGAAATCTTACCGAATCAGAAGGTTTGCATTTCCTTATTATTTATAATCTTATTTTTGTTGTGTTTGTCTGCTGTGTTGTTATATTGTTTTACATGTAATGCTGTCTCTATGGGATTTCAGTTCTTCACTCAATTAATCATTTGATGACAATTTCGCTACGTCTATTGTACTAATATTTCTCATTGTGTGAATTGTGAACGATTTAAGATAGCCAATTAGAACTAGTTTAATGCGAACACAACTGGTTCAAACTAGTTTAAACTAATCTAATTAAAACTGGTATTATTTTCTTTAAACTAGTTTTAAGCAAGTTTAAATCTAGAATGGCAATAGGTCATGAACATTTCAAAACTAAATCTATACATCCTTATCAAAGGTATCATGGTATTCCCTTCTGGTGTAATTCAATTATTCAAAATTTACTATATATTTACAAAAAATTTAGAAGTGTTCAAATTTAAGATTTTTATCTATTCTAATAAATTTGTGTGCTGTCTGAAATCAGATATTAATGTCACGTTCTTTTACGTGTAGCGAAAGACTTGCACTGAAGCAGATGCTTAGAATTTAGTAATTAATTACTAGCAGCAAGCGGAGCAGCATTTTAATGTCTTTCATCAAAATTTTTCTTAGATCTGATATTAATTAGCATTTAAATTTAGATCTTGTTATTATAATGATGGCATTGCAGAGAGAGACCCACACAGACTTTACGACTTCAAAACATTTGTTTCAATTTTATTTATTCAAATTAATGATCGTTTAAATAATACTTGGATTACTGAGATCAGCATGTCTTAGGAAATTAAAAATCTTAGCCTACAAGTTGTTCAGCGCTATCATATTTAATATTCTTTTTATTGTTAGATTAAGTTTGATCGCGCTTTTGCAGTTTAAACTACAGTCCCAGTGCACAACCATAGTTTATCTCTTATCTTTTTTAAAACTCAAAAAGTCGTATTTTGAACCATAGCTTATTTTATGAGGACAAAGCGTGTTAATGTCCTAAGATTCAATAATGTTTGATTCCAAGATCAATTGCTTCCTAACTGGTACTGTTTTGAACTGTTTGTGCTTTATCCAAACTTCTATATATTTAGCTATTCAATTTGAAGGTATTGCCCATCCTTTGTGATTCTATTGCTTTACTGTTGTTTTTGCTTGTAACCAATTTTTTCCCATATATATTATTACTGTTATAATTCATTTCTTTATATATAATTACAAAAGGTATAATTTATTATAGTTATTAAGCGATTGAGCTTTATTGCTAAGAATCTAGTTAAGCATTATAATAATTTATTATCACTGTTATTTTAACGTAATTATTTAGTTTTGCTGTTTGATTTGCCAAGTAAAATTGAGTTAATAAGTAAATAATATTTAATAAGATAAGCTAATATTGTGAAGTTTTTTGACTTACAGTCAGATTAAATTTATTCCAACATATAATATTTATATTAATGTACAGATAAAAGAAGTACAATTTTATTAGAAAGTGTTTTTTATGAGCATTGACTATGTATAAAATTTCATTTTTTTTTTCAAAGTCCCTATTACTCGTTTTTTGAATTTTATTGATTCTTTATGATCTGGTAATGTTCTTGACTCACAATAACTCTATTTGACGTTTTATTACAAAAAACTTCTCTGGTTTTATTTCAATTTATTAACTTTTTTATTGTGTTTATTCATAACAAATGCTTCTTCTTTGCTTTATTGTTTTGGGAACTTTTGGTTGGGTGTTACTCACTATTAAATGAACGCAGGCTCTCAGAGAAGTCTAGATAGACCAGATTTAATTCCCATCAGTAAATCAAGCGGCACATCATCCCTTCGACGCAATCATTCACTGCGGGGAGAGTCTAGTCGTCTGACGGCGTATAGAAGTAAGTCAATACAGTGACTCATTTAGTCACTGGGTTCTATTTAGCATTCGTTGTATGTTTTCGAGATTAGGTAATTTGGTACTGTTTTGTTACTTCTTGGATTTATTTATATATATTGATTATACTTATGATTAATATTCTTGTTAGACTTTATAACGTTGTTATTCATATTGAAAATTTAAATTTATAGTGATCTAATCGATATCATTTTATTTTTATGATAATTATTTTTTAAATTTCTGTGCTAGATATTTCTGTATTATGTTGTGCATGTTGGTTGATAGATTAAGCTATTATGTGCACCCCAGTGAATATAATATATCTGTTCATAAATAATTTTAAAGCATATTGAGTTTTAATTCGACGTAATGAGCTTTTCATATTTACAAGTATTCTAGAATATTACATGTAGTATTTTCCTTTGGTTTCATTTTATTTTAACTAAGTATTTTATAGAAATAAAGAATATATTATTCACAGTTATGGTTATATGGTTTATATTATTTATTTTATGATGTAATTTATTTAGATATATGATATCTTTGAGGTTGTGCAACCATGTTGAAATCTGTTTTTAATTTAATATTGAATTTTGTCATATCCTATGATAATGATTACAACTATCCATTTAATTTCCATACGTTGAACTAATGTGCTTAGTAACAAAATATTAATATAGGATATTAAAAGTTATCACTTAAAGACAAAGTTTATTAGTATTGATTGTTAAATTTTAATTATTTAATTATTTTGCATGTATTATATTATGACTTAAACTAGTGGAGCTAATTTTACTTTAATTTACAGTTTATTTAACACAACACATCTTATGTATGTTTACTATTTCTCTTTAAAATTGTTATTTAGGCTGCATTTTTTTTGAAGATTATTCCGGATTATCCGGTTTAACCGCGAAATCACTGTTCGTAAATGAGATTAATCCACTAAAGTATTCATGCAGCTGCTGCAGCTTCTGCTTTGTTTACATAATTATGATGAAAATGGAACGGTTATAATGGGTAGTACCCGAGACTGCTACGCAAAATATCTGTTCTCAATTGCTTTCAATATCGCTCGACAGTTATCATGGAATGAAAAAGTGAAAAAATAAAAATAAAATATGTAATTCAAAAATAATGAATATTTGTACAGAAAATTAAGACATATAATATTTTAATAAATACATTGCTTTAGTAATATATGTTTAAATAATTTTTTGAAGCGCATAAAATATTAACTTAGTAATTACAATTAATTTAATAATAATATTATTGTCCCGCATAAATTGTATATGATTTTATATTATATCGAGGGTTTGCTTGCGCCAGATATTATCAATGCAAACAAATGAAGTTTGAAAATGTTGAAGGTTAATTAACCCCCCCCCCCCCTTCCCGCTCTTCGTGCCCCTCAGCG
>JAQIXG010000627.1:0-29575 GCA_034700105.1 Oconnorella tubifera
GACAGACAGACAGACAGACAGACAGACAGACAGACAGACTCACCTGACTAGTACAAGCACTCCAGAGATAAACACAAGAGCCCAGCCCCACACTGAGTATATTCTGTGATGACCAGTCGACCAGGTTCAGGTAGAAATCATCCTGCAGTTCAGGCGCATCAAGAACTTTGAACGGGACGCGCGATATCTTACGTACAGCCTAGAGAGACGCGACACCAAGTTAAATAAATAAAAGAATAAAAATAAAATAAAATACATGACTGCTTGACTGACTAACTGACTGACTATTAACTAAATGACTGACCGACTGACAACTGATTACATAATTGACTTCACATTATTTTTAAGAAAAATGTCAAATTAACTAAATAAAAAAATCTAAAAAGTGTGTGTACAAGACCTTGCGGGGGGACCTAAGGAGTCTCTGACTTTTATTTCCAACGGGAGAGAGGGAGTAGGGGGAGGATTCACTAGAGGCAGGCAGACTGTTAGACAGGCGGTACTACAACAGGACAAACACACAGATATGCAAGGATATGAAAGAACAGAGAGAGATGAAAGCAAACTGATAGATAAGAGAATACTGGTACACGTAGTGGTACGGACACATATATTTATAAGCAAGAATACAAGCACAGTGGATGGATACAATTCACAGTCATCCCTTTTATTCATGCTTCTCATTAATCCCCCATCCATCCCACACCTATTCATCCACCCATCCATCTCCCCCCATCCATCCATCCACATCCATTCATCCACCCATCCATTCATCAATATATCCCACCCATCCCCCCCAACCATTCATCCAACCATCCATCCCCCCCATCCATCCACCTGAAAAAGGTTCCTAGTCTCCCTAGGCATCAATGCCCCCCTCTGCGCACCCCCGTCACTCTGCTGTTGCTCCTTCACATCCTCAATGCCGGCCCCCAACAATTCATTTTTTAACAAACACGCGTATGCCACCCCGTCTTTGACAGTATCGGACCCGGACGATTTCTGACCCCCCGGTGTGGTCTGAGCGGTGGTCTGGGGCTTGGCCCCATCCTAAAATAAAAAAAAAATTAAGGCCAGATAAGCGGAGAAATTATAGTTATGTAGTTTATAAAAAAAGCAGAATCAAAATTTAATAATTTTTTTATTTTATATGTCTCCTTAGTAAATAAAATAAGACGCAAAATTTAGTTAAAAAATGCAAAAAATTGCATTCAAAGAATTAAAATGATATTTAGAAATAAAGAAATAAATTTACAGGTTTTGAGTCAAAGTTTATGTTCCAAATAGCTCGACTCCTAGTTGGTATAAATCTATCCCCATACGACTCCTTCACTGGACTCTTGTAAATCTAGAGTCAATAAAAAACTATACAAAACTTATGCGCTTGGAAGAAGGGTACGCCGATAATCGGTACAGTTACAAACAGTAAAATGAATAAAAGAATAAAGATTATAATTTCTGTATACTAATCATGGAATAATATTGTTAAGTTTCGTATCATCAATTACTGTCTTAGTAAAGGGTGCAGCAAATTAAATTTCATTATCTCAACGATGTCTCAGACGTAGCTGTCAATTGAAGCGTCTTACTAAAGGATGCAGGAAGTTAGCTAAATATCGAGCTATCAGGGATTCGAACCTGGACCTGTCGCGTCCGAGTCCAGAGATCTAACCTTCTCTAACGAGGTTTGAACCATATTTACCGATTCAGAGGCCTGCTGTTGACCATTCTGCACACTGAGGAGTCTCTTCTCATAATCAGGATCCATAACAATGAATTAAATCAACGAATGAGAGCGAATGTATCAAACAAACTAGCCAATGAGCGTCGTCGTTACAAATCAACTATCTGGAAAAATCCGACTCTGTAACCTAATGAACGAAATTATAAAACTAAATAAAAGCTAATTAAATATAAATTAAACTAATTAAATGAATAGGATAAAACGGAAGGGATTGATATTAGAGTTAGGTTCAGGACAAGTGTTGGGCTAATTTGATGAATTATCAAATATTTGCCAATAAATATCAAGACTAAACTAACATTACTTAATTAATGCCTAATAATTATAATCTATATGACTAAAATTACCTAATTACTTAATATTAATTTCTAACAATTAACGTCTATTATAATAATATAGATTATAATTAATTATTAATTAATACCATAATTAATTATATTACGTATTAATTAGTAAAGCCTAATTATTCCAGTCTTATTACTGAAACAAAGACGAAAATTAATTCCCCGCACATAATCTAATTAATTAACACCAACGAATCAATAATTTAATTCTAATTAGGCGGAAGGGAATTAATTAGGCGAGAAAATAAAGAAAATATTTAATTTATTTAATTAAATAAATAAAATAAATAAATAAAAAATTCAACAAACAAGCCACAGAATAGATCCGCAGCAAAATTTTTATATCACGTCAAATTTTTATTTAAATTTTAAATTTGATTATTTATCCGCAATTAGGCGCGTAATTTAATTTAATTATGATTAAAACGATGCAGAATTTTTAATTTTGGCTTAAAATTGATAAAAATTTGAAAAATAAGCGAATTTTGGTGAAAACAAGTGTCACGTGACTTAAAGGGATTCGGATGACATAGAAGGCTAAAGAGAGCACAAAGATTCAACTAAATTCACAATTTAAGCCAAAAATATACAAAATCAATCGAATTTGTCACTAAAATATCATTAAATCATAAATTTATTGCTTTAACGTCACATCAGTACAAATAAGTTTATTTGTTACAAAATAAATTAACAGAAATCAAGCGATTATGAAACTCTTAACTTTATACAATTTACAACTTTTCTTCGCAAATGACTTCAAATGACTTTAAATCTTAACGTCACATCAGCACGAAAAGATTATTTTGCCGAATACGAGCGAATTCGCTCGTTTAGAAGCCAAGCGATGGGTGATTTAATTTAACAAAAATGAAAAATGAAGAAAAAAGTGCTGTTTTGAAATACGCGTAAATGTACATTGATGTGTTGGCTATAATGAAGTAAAATCTGGCAAATTTGCCTAATTTCTTCCCCCGCCCATTTCTACTTCCGGAAAACTTAAAATTGCGTCTAATTCGCTTAATAGATTACATTTAAAATTAAATAAAAATTACAGATTTATTTTAATTGTACGAATTAATCGATAATATGAAATTTTGAATGAAAATTGTTGCAATATAAAAATTGGTGTTGTATAAAATACGGATCGGTTGTATAAATCTCGGCTTTTATGAGAATTAATGATATTTTTTGTATGAATTTGTTGATAAATCAGTAATATTATGAAGTATAGCTGGTTAAATTGATTGCATCAACATAATTTTTTAATATTATCATTAATAATCGCTGTTTTTCGCTTGTAGATTAATTGATTTAACGTTTATTTTAAGCCAAATTGGTGATAATTAAATAAAGGGTTCATTTGATCGCAGCATGCGCTCAGAACAGCGTCCTGCTAAAGAAATGTTCCTAACGAGGGCCCTAGAGAAGATCCTCTCTGATCGAGAGATTAAAAAAACCCATCATTCCCAACTGAAGAAAGCCTGCGAGGTGGCGCTGGGTCAGTATTTCTGTCATCGGGGGGCTAGAAATATAATTTCAGGGGGATTTTTTCACCACCCCCCCATCCACCCCCCCCCCAATCCATATTAGAAGAGAAGTATTTAATGTTATGTGTGAATATAATATATAAAATTTTAAGCTTTCACATCAGTGACATTTAGTATTGTGAAGAATTGTAATTAGTTGTAAATATTTTCTTTTAAGAATTTGGGGTAGAGGGAGGGAGGCAGAGGGGTGTATAATATTTGTTTAGAGAAAAAATGCAGTATTTTTTTATTAATAATTGTTAGTTTTGTTTTTACAGAAGAAATAAAGAACGACGTGCAGAAACAAGGGTTTGTCTGCGATCATTTACTTGATGAATTTCAGTATCAGTATTTTTATCTATCTGGAAAACTTACATTTAATTAATTAATTAATTAATCTTTCTGATTGTATTAAAGATTAAATTATCGCGCTTTAATATCTCGGCGATATTTAAACTCTCACTTGCTGCACCCTTTAGTGTATATATTAATTCAACAACTAACGCATTAACGGCATCATTAATAACAACTAACTTCGGCAACGGTAAGCTAAATTTAGCAATTCGGCAAGTTCAAATCGGCAATTTTTATTTGCAGTGCGGAGAGCAAACAAACTTCGGCAACATTGCCGACGCCTAAAGCGGCAACAAAGTCTAATTTTATGAAAGCAGATAAATATTTTCTTCCCTTTGAGCTCGCGTGTAGATCTAAATGTCCGAGAATTGTGAACACTTCCTTAGATTGCCTTCAGGTGGGGAATTTAAAGTTTTAATCACATTTTTTACTCGGATTTTGAGTTTCAGATACGTTTGATAATTGTTATTTTCTTATATTTAACGGAAAGTTAAGGTTTTTTTATGAGAGAGTCTGTGTAGACATCTCTAGATAGTCTAGAGACAGTCTAGAGACAGTCTAGACAAACTGTCTAGGCAGTCTGTCTAGACAGTGTTTATACTTTCTAGACAGTTTAGACAGTGTCTAGACTCAGCAGAAAGTCTAGACTGTTTGAACACTGTCTCGACTGTCTAGAGAGTATAGACTGTCTATACAGTCTAGACACTTGCTGGACTGTCTACAGTCTGCCTAGACAGTCTAGACAGACTGTCTTGACATTTAACTGTCTAGACATCTGTCTAGACAGATGTCTAGACATCTGTCTAGACAGATGTCTAGACAGATGTATAGATATTCTTTCAGTAAAAGAATTAATTTCCTTAAAAGGAAAGCTATTCACACAATCATACATTCAGATCAAGCAATAGTTATTTAAAATAATCACATTGAATCTAATTAATTTCATTTAATTGATTAATTTCATTAATTGTTTTTATAACGTTTGTTTTTCTTGTTTGTATAGAAACTAATAGCTTACGGTCACTTATCCGGAAGTGAACCGGACAGTACCGCGCCTGGTAGACGTCTCATTGATCGTATCGTTGAAGTGATCTGCGGATGTTTTGTTGGACCGCAGACAGACGAGGGAGTACAGCTACAGATTATAAAGGTCTGTCTCAACAGCTAAGAGTCTGTTTTATATTAACGTCTGTTGTTAATAAGTTCTGTCTGTACAGACTAAAGTTTGTCTTTTAATAAGGTCTGTTTTTCGTTTTGGTTTGACTTTTTTGCTTTTATCTTGCTACTTTTTATGCTTAAAATTTTCAAAACGTCAAACTTAACTATTAACTATTTAACTAATCGATTAATCGTTACACTTTTACGTTAACTAAGTAGTTAATTAGTTTAATTAATTAACGGTTGACTGCTAGGCCCTTTTGACGGTGGTGACTGCTAATTCGTGTGAGATCCACGAGGGAACTGTCCTATTGGCAGTCAGGACTTGCTATAACATTTATCTGGCCAGTAAGAACCTTATCAATCAGACCACGGCAAAAGCGACCCTCACTCAGATGCTCAGCGTTATCTTCGCTCGGATGGAAAACCAGGCTGTGAGTAAAAACCCCCAAGATATGGAAAAATGGTAAAATGATCCCAGGGTTTTTTTGTTCATGGAAAATAAGGCCACGAATATTATCCCAGGATATTTTGTAAATAGAAGATATTGAAACCCCGCCCCTGTAGTTAGTTGATAATTTGAACAAGTGATGAATTTTTATATCTATTAAAAGAGCTATTTGGTCTTTGATACTTTGTGAATTTTAGTCTGTTTTAGTCTCTTTATTGTGATTGGTCACAGGTTAAAGAGGCAGAGCTTAACTTAGAGAGGGCGGAGTCTGTTGAGAGGGCGGAGCTAGCGGATAATTCAACAAATTCCCTCCAGGATGATGCCATATCACACGTGAATAAATTCACTTTCATTTTCTGTTCTCAAAATTGTATTAAAATAAATTTGTTTTATATATGAATTTCTTTTTAAGTAGAATTGGAACTGGCACATACTGGTTTAAACTAGCTCAAACTGGTTTAAACTGGCTTAAACTGGTTAAAAGTCACTCAAACTAGATTAAATTAGCTCAAACTAGTTTAAACTAGCTCAAACTGGTTTAAACTAATCCAAACTAGTTTTAACTAGCTCAAACTAGTTTTAGAACTAGCTCAAACTAGTATAAACTAGCTAAAACTAGTTTTAGCACTAGTTCAAACTTGAATTTGTAGAATACTGATATAACAATGACGGATATAGATAGAGCTGGCTCGGATGGCTTGTCAGACGATTTATCATTACACAGGGATTCAAGTCCAGGTTGGTTTTACGTAGTCTAGTTTTAGTGCAGTATTTTTAAAAATGAAAAATATTAAATTAAATTTTTGTACTTATAAATGAACGGTCTTATTTATTGATTTATAAAATACAGATTTATAAAGTAGATATTTCAATATCGATTTGGATTTATAAAATATTTACGATTTAAAAGAGGAAATGGATAAAAATATCTGAGAATTTAATAACGCGGTAGCATTTTTTGGGGTCGTTTTTTAATAGCGTCAAACGGACCTGTAGATGCATCGCATGATATAAACGATAGATCAGAGGTAAATGGAGAGAGGGAGAGAGAGATTGAGGGAGAGAAAGAGGGAGAGACAAAGGAGGAGGTGGTGCAGTACATCATTGATCACGTGATTGATTTGGTGATGGGAGGTGAGTCTATCAAATTTTTGTAATTTCGGTGAATTTTTTTTTTTTTTTAATTTAATTTTTATTATATTCTTAATTTAAGTTGAAAAGTTTGAATGTTTGAATTTAATTGTAGAATAAATAATTGCGGAACTTTGTAATTGTTTTCGATCTCTTAACGTCACATCAGCACGAAAATGATATTTTGTGTAGAAATCGAGAGATTGAGTGAACGCTTGAATCTTAGCGCAGTAAATACTTTAAAATAATTTGATGATTACTTTGTTCATTTATAACAACTCTAAATTTGATGTTGTATTTTTCGTACGAATTTGATGTCGCATATTTTTTGGTATGATTCTATTCAGAGCTGTCGCGTTCAGCCTCCGCGTCACCGAGTGAGGAGAGGGTGAATGGGGAGGGAGGTGAACCCTCTCCTATTTCCGTAGATAATGGAATTATTCCAGGTGGATATTTTACTTTGGAATTAGTTGTTAGATTAAATTGCTTGTTTTTCTCTCTGTCTATTTGCCTGTCTGTCCATATGTGTGTCTGTCTGTCTCTTTGTCTGTCTGTCCGTCTATGTCTATCCATTGTATAATGTATTATTCCTTCTACTTTATGCAAACCAGCTAATTTTCCACGAATTGAACTAAATAATATTATTAATTTTTTTGCTCTTATATTTTCCAGTGGGTTCTGCCCCCCCTGCCGCCCCCACGCCCCGCCCCTTGGGGTCAGAGGAGGAGCTAACTGACGCCCAGACTGAGAGTCCGTCTGCTTTTTCTCACATTCTACAGAAAGATGCTTTTCTAGTGTTTAGAAGTTTGTGTAAGCTTTCTATGAAGCCTCTTTCTGACGGACCCCCTGATTCTAAGTTAGTAAAAAAATTTTTTTTATAATTTCGTTTTGTTGCGTAAGAAAGTTATGAAGTAATTTTATGTTTAAACCAATTTAATGTATTAGACAGAGAGACAGACAGACAGACAAACAGACAGACAGACAGTCTATTTTGTAAAGTTGTTGAGTTAGAGTCAGAAATATTAAAGCTATAAAATGCTTATAATATTTATTCATTTTTAAATAAAATTATATCATTTTCAAAGCTTTTGTATTTTACAAAGGTGATCTTTTTATAATCTTATAAGTGATTTCATTCGATCACTCAATCTTTTAAGTGATTTTACTGGATCACTTGATCTTTAAAGTGATCTTATCACTCATTATTTTACATTCTCTCAACCAGATCTCACGAGCTTCGTTCTAAGATCCTCTCTCTCCAACTTCTTCTTTCCATTCTTCAAAACGCCGGACCCGTTTTCCAGACAAACGAGATGTTTATAAACGCGATTAAACAGTACCTCTGTGTCGCGCTGTCTAAGAACGGCGTGTCATCAGTGCCGCATATTTTTGAGCTTTCTCTCGCTATCTTTCTGACGTTGCTGTCGCATTTTAAGCAGCACCTTAAGATGCAAATAGAGGTAAGGTTAAAGGCGTATTAGGGTTCGTGTTTGTGAATGTTTTGTTTTGTGAATGTTTTGTCTGTGAATGTTTTGTCTGTGAATGTTTTGTCTGTGAATGTTTTTTCATGGATCAATGATTAGACGATTTACTGCAGTTTTTTTTTAGATTCTGTGTAAATTTGTTTTGTTTAAAGTGTAAATTGTTGAATTGATAATTGTTTGTATTGATTGATTGATTAGATTATTGATTTATTGATTGACTATTTGATTGACTTGTTGACTGATTGATTGATTAGTTGACTGATCGATTGACTGATTCACTAATTGATTGACTAATTGATTGACTATTGAATTGATTTTAATTATGAATATATTTTTTGGGATAATTTTCTGTCTGTAGGTTTTCTTTAAGGAGATATTTCTATATATACTCGAGTCACCTACGAGCAGTTTTGAACATAAATGGATGGTCATTCAAGCGCTTACTAGAATATGTGCCGGTAATTAGCTTCTTTTGGATCAGACGCACTAGTCATTGAAGCGTTACAATTTAACACAATTGCAACAGTTAACACAATTTAACAGGCGCAGTAGTCATTTAAGTCTTATAATGGCTTTATTTTGTATAGGGCTTAAAGTATTTTACTCTTTCTTAAATTATAGATTTAGTGTTTGATCTTGTATAGGTTTATTTTTGTCCTGATGATAAATTGGAAAAGATAGTGATGTTAAATCTGTTATAGGCTGTATGTATTTGTTTACATTGATCCTAAAATATTTATAATGTTTTATTTGGTATAGATGCTCATTATTTGTAGTGTTTAATCTTGTTTAGATATCCCATGTTTTATAGTGTTTAATTTTATCTAGTTGTTCATTATTTTATAGTGTTTAATCTGGTCTAGATATCCATTACTTTATAGTGTTTAATCTTGTCTAGATGCTCAATGTGTGGTGGACATCTATGTAAACTATGACTGTGATTTAAGTCTTGCTAATATATTTGAACGTCTTGTTAACGACCTTTCTAAAATAGCCCAAGGACGTCAGGCTATTGAATTAGGTAAATACATAACATTTATTCTTATTTCTGATCTTCATTAGTTTCATTATTGATTATTTAGTAATAGTGATTTTTATCAGTGCCTAGCTGTGCCCTTTAGTAGGACGATTAAATTGCCAGCTTTTATCGATATATATATTACATTAATTCGGACATTGAATTTAAATATGGATATATTTAATAAATAATGGATTGATTAATTGATAATGTAATTTTAAATTACATTATTAATTTGATTAAATTTGCTTTAAATAGATTAAATGTTGATTTATTTTTAACGTAAATTAATATAATAATAAATAGATGAATTGACGCCTCTATTGTTTCATATCGTTCACTCAGGCGCAACGTTAAATCAAGAGAAGAATTTACGCGTGAAGGGTTTGGAATGCCTTGTGTCAATTCTTAAGTGCATGGTTGAATGGAGCAAGGATCTCTATGTTAATCCTCACTCTCAGTCTAATCTAGGTAGGATTATCTGGCGGCGTACCCTTCTACGAAGCGTATTAATTTGTGATAATCTGACGTACCCTTTTATTAACATGTTGTTTTGTGATAATTTGGCGTAAGTTGTTGATTTAGTTGATTTATTTACTCAGTTTAACGTGTCACTTATCAGCCTTTTTGTGCTGATGTGACGTTATATATAACATCCATTACATATAACTTCATCCTATTTGTGCTGATGTAACGTTAATATTGTGTCTACACAGGTGGTGAATCATCAACAGAGACTGACTCAGATTCAGGCAAAGGAACAATGACAAGCTATGACAGTACTAACTCTCTCAACTCAACTGGTACTTCGGCCAGCCTGGGGGGGTCTGGGGGAGGGGCTGGGGCCTCAGGGGGAGGGGCTGGGGGCAGCGGGGGAGGATCTAAAGAGGCGGGCGCAATTTCAGAAAATTTGGAATTATTCGAAGTTCGTAAACAGCAGAAGGAAATTTGGGAGAACGGTATTGATATGTAAGTTTTCATTTTTAACGTCACATCAGCACAAATTGAGTTTCAATGGGGGGGGGAGATAATAAATGCGATTTGTTGTAGTATTAATTAATGACATTTATCAACAATACGACTGATTTCTATTATTCATGTTCTTTCTAATTTGATCAATGCTGAATGTTTAATAAGAATAATTAATTTTAAAACGATTAAAGATGATTTGTATTTCAATGATTTGTTTTTAATTTGATATTTGTTTGAACCGTTTAATAGGAATAATTAATTTTATATTTAATTATTTTGTTTTTAATTTTATTGTCGTTTTAAGGTTTAATAAGAAGCCTAAGAAGGGAATTCAGTATTTACAAGAACAAGGACTCCTGGGTAATAGAACGGACGATATTGCGGAATTTTTCCATCACGACGATAGATTAGATAAGGTGGTTTAAACTTTAACTCAAATTTATTTTGGATTAGTAATATCGATCGATATATTCTTATTAGTTATTAATTATAAATGTATTAATTACATAGGACAAAACAGAATCTTACTTAAATCTGACGTTGTTTCAAGCAAGTATATTTCAAAAATATGATTTTGATGTTGTTGGAAATATAACTTTACATGTATTTTTTGTATTTTTTTTTCGCTTTTTACATTTTTTGTGTCAATTTTTGTTATTGTTTTTCTAACGCAGCACGTTATCGGAGATTTTCTTGGAGAGAGCGATAAGTAAGCGACATCGTTATTTATATAACTTTACGTTTGTTTAAAACTGATTTTTTAAATCATTATTTGATTGTAAAATAACCGCTTAAATGGATTCAGCTTAAATTTTAAAAAGAGATGGTATTGGGTTTTTAAGCTGTGATTGCTAGGTGATGGATGAATTAATGGATGGATGGATGAATAACTCGATAGGTGGATAGATGAAAGATTAGTTGGATGGATGGATAGATGAATCGATAGATGGATGAATAGATAGATGAATGATGGATGAATGAATGCATGGAGGCATGAATAGATAGATAGATGATAGATGGATGAATGAATGGAAAGATGAATGGATTAATTGATGGATGAATAGATTGATGGATGAATGGATGGATTGACATATATTTTATCACTCTATCATTGATCATCCCGTGCTTGATCACTTTATCACTCCATCACTTCTAAAGAGATCTCTAATCAAGTGACCAGTTTTTTTATTCTTTAATTCACAGATTCAATAAAGAGGTGATGTACGCTTACGTAGATTTATTTGACTTTGCTGGGATGGATTTTGTCCCAGCCCTTAGACGCTTCCTGGACGGGTTCAGGCTCCCCGGGGAGGCACAAAAGATTGATAGACTGATGGAAAAATTTGCGTCCAGATACTGCGAATGTACCACAAGGTATTCCATACTGTTTTTATTCTTGTGTTTTATTTTGTTTCTTTTATTGCGAATGTAACATTTCTTAATTAGTTAATATTAATTCGTCTAATAATTTCTGTGCTGATGTGGCGTTAAAAAACAATAAAGAGCGTTTATATCGGTTATTTATTTGTTGTTTATTTGTTTATAAACAGTTTGGGTATATTTGCGAGTGCCGATACGGCCTATGTGCTGGGTTTCTCTATAATTATGCTCACTACTGATCTACACAGCAATCAGGTTATTTATTAACTATAGTAATTAATTAATTAACTAATATGTATCTTAATATATAATAACTTCACTGTCTTTATTTTATTGAAACAATCGATAAAGTTTCAAATTAACGCAACTAAAAATTAATAAAAAAACAAAAGCTTGAAAAATGAACACTGCATTATTAACAAAAAAGGGGTGGGGCTGGGTAAAAACCAGTACCTTGCTATAAATACTTCTATCCCATTTGAGACAGGTACGACATAAAATGACCAAGGCGCAGTACATAAAGATGAATAGAGGAATAAATGACAGCAGAGATCTGCCTGAGGAATATTTATCGGCTATTTACGATGAGATAGCAGATAATGAGATCAAGATGAAGGTTACGTCTCAAGTAAGGCCTGGGAAGTCATCTGCAGCGGCCAGTACGTCATCATCATCATCATCATTGGTGTTATCATTATTATCATTATTGTTATCTTTATTTTTATCAGTGTTGTTTTAGATGGGTGAATGGGTGGATGGGTGGTTGGGTTGGGGATGGATGGATGGGTGGGTGGATGAATGGGTGGATGGATGAGTGGATGGATGGATGGATGAATGAATGGATGATTGATTGATTGTATCATCATCTTGCTTATGGCTATCATTTGATCATGATGGACTGATGGATAGATATTTTCGATTGATGAGAAACTGGATTGACGAATGAATGAATGGATGGATGGATGAATAGAAGGACGAATGCAAGAATGGATAGATTTACTGATAATTTAAAGATGGATGTATTGTGATATAAAAATGGCTTTTAATCGTTGAACAGTTAATCTTTTTGTTACAGCTTAGCTATCGTTGTAGATTCGATGAATGAACGACAGCGCCGCCTATTGAATAACATAGAGATGGATCACATGGCCCACACAGCCAAGGCTCTCATGGAGTCAGTCAGTCACGTTCAATCCAACTTTACCAGCGCTACACATCAGGAACACGTCAGACCTATGTTCAAGGTATCTTGATCTTTTAATCTCTTATCTTCTGTAGATATATTTATTTATTTATCTCTTAGCGGTAAGATATCTGAGTATATTTCACAACGGTTCTTTGTTTATTATAATGTATTTATTATAATTAAAATGTAAGAAGATGTATTTTTTTAATTTGAAAATCCTGAAAGTAGAGCGTTTAGTCATTTTTGTGATAAATGGCACGATTTTTCGTACATTTTATATCTTTTTTATTTTATTTATTTAGAGTTGTTCTCGTTTTTTGTATTTAGCTTGCGTGGACTCCATTCCTGGCTGCGTTCAGTGTCGGGCTGCAGGATTGTGACGACGCTAATATCGCTAACTCTTGTCTAGACGGACTGCGTTGCGCTATAAGGATTACGTGTATATTCCATATGGAGGTAAGGGGTAGAATAACGGAATGATGGATTGGTGGATGGATGGATGGATTGGTTGATTGGTGATTGAATGGATTGATTGCTTAATATTTAGCTTGTTTAACGTTTGTTCTGTTTAACATTGATCACGTTTAACGTTTTAAGTCGAATAATATTTGTTTTGTTTAATATTTATCTCTTTTAATGTTTATTTAGTTTATCGTTTATCTCATTTATCGTCGTTTAGCTTGAGAGAGACGCCTACGTACAAGCTCTGTCTAGGTTCACTTTATTGTCAGCCACTTCACCCATCACTGAGATGAAAGCCAAGAACATAGACACCATCAAAACTCTCATTTCCGTAGCACACACAGACGGGAACTACTTGGGAAAATCATGGATGGAGGTACTACTCCCCTTCCCCCTCCATACTCTCCAATTGCCCCCTCATAACATACCCTCTATCTATATATACCCCCTGTTTTTACCCCTCTCTTGTTTTTTGGTAAAGAAAATGATTTATTGAAAGACTTATAAATTAGATTCGCTTTGACATTTAGTTTTTTTACATTTGATTAATTACTTAGTATTGTAATTTAATGCCTTTTTGTTTTCTGTATTTATATTATCACCGCGGTTATTATACATTATATACAGCGTATTTAGTATATTGTGTACATATACATATGTGTATTTAAATATATGTATACGTACAAGTATTTGTTGCGAGATCATTTTAATATTTGATTTCAATTATAAGATTTGAAATTTTATTTTATGCAGATTCTCAAATGCATATCACAATTAGAATTGGCTCAACTCATCGGAACATTTGTAAAGACCCGCTATATCACCGGCCCCACCAATCAACCATCTGGGGGCCACCCCGTAGAGGCTTTTGACCCTGAAGGTAGTTAGGGGGGGGGTAGATTTTAGGCCTACTTAAAAAATATGCGAAGGAAGAGTATTAAAAGCTTTTACGCTGATGTGACTTTAAGAATTAAAATTACAAATTGAGTTTACTATATTTTCAATTCTATCTATATATATATATAGAATTATGTGTCACGTTAAAGGGTGCAGCAAGTTAGCGAAGTATTACCCTAGATTTTAACCGTTAACGCTATGTTTATATTTTGGTGTCGCGTTTTAGTGATATCGCGCGGGGGAAGAATAGACGTTAAGACGATGCAAAATCTGCAAGTATCGATGGGTGAGACTAGTTCACAAAGCGTCGTTGTAGCTGTGGACAGAATATTTACCGGATCTATTAAACTAGACGGAGAGGCTATAGGTAGAAAGTTTTCTGTCTTTATCGAGTTAGGAAATTAATTTGAAATGATTTGATTTTGTTTCAAAATCGGAATAAAATCATTTCTTTTGTAAAAAGCGTTTGTGAAAATTTGAAAAATTAATAAAGGTTGATGATTGAAAGTTTTATAGAAGAAAAATGACAATATACTTTTGAGTTTTATCAAAATGTTTGTTAGTATATTTAATTTATACTTATAGTAATATTTATATTAATATTTATATTTATAGTTATTTATATAGTGGATACCACCAATAGATAAATGCTATATTTTAAATTATTTTATTTTAGTTGAGATTACAGTAAAAAATGCAATTTTTCAGTTGAATTCGTTCGTTCCTTGTGCTCCGTTTCAATGGAAGAATTGGCCAATGTATCTCATCCAAGAATGTTCAGTTTACAAAAAATTGTGGAAATTTCTTACTATAACATGGGGCGCATCCGTTTGCAGTGGTCTAGAATTTGGCAAGTTATAGGGGATCATTTTAATAAGGTCTGTATGCATTGCAATAAATCATAAAATTTAATAAAGTTTATTAAAGAATTAATATAAAATTTAATAAAGTTTATTCAATAAGGTTTATTGAATAAACTTAAGTTAAATTTAATAATGAAATATTTTAAGTATCTTTATTTGATCTGTTCACTTAAGTCTGTTTTAAACTGGTTGATTAGAGCGTTTAATCTGTTTAATCGGTTTGTGCTGATATGGCGTTAAGCTACTTTTAAACGATGACTTTAACTCACCGTTTAACTTTGGTTTAACGGGTGCAAACAATTGGCGGTATAGTTTACTAAGTCACCTGGGTTTGAACTTAGGACATTTGACTTGCGAATCTAAGCGTTGATCCAGTGTGCAATTAATCTTTGTTATATATTTAAACGATTGTTTTGTGAACTTTTTTTGCGGTAACATTTTTTAAATTTATTGCGTAGGTCGGTTGTAACCCGGATGAAAACATCGCTTTTTTTGCCGTCGATTCTCTGCGTCAACTTTCTATGAAGTTTCTGGAGAAGGGGGAATTCGCTAATTTCAGATTTCAAAAAGATTTCTTGCGTCCATTCGAGTACATCATGAAGAAAAACAAGTCTGAAATCTGACTTTCTTTTTTTTTTTGTTTTTATTTCTTTATTTTGTCTACTCTTATTTATTTCCATTTATTGACTTTTTCAATCGATACTGTTAGGGTTAGGATTATGCTGATATTCTGGATTATATCTGAATTGAGACGTTAAGCTAAACATGCAGCACCCTTTAGTAAGATAAATGAAATGATTGGATAGATCCCAGAGACATACATTGCGTTGCTCTTCACCCTCTAGTAAGACAAATGAAATAATTATACAGACGCGCTGCACCCTTTAGTTCAACAAATAAACATATAAAATATTTCTACAGATCCTCTGCACCCTTTAGTTCAAAAAATGAAATAACTCTACAGATGTGCTGCACCCTTTAGTAAAACAAATGAAATAATTCTACAGATCCCAGACAATCAGAGATATGGTAGTTCGTTGCGTGGCACAAATGGTCAACTCACAAGCGCCAAACATCCGTTCTGGCTGGAAGAACATCTTCAGTGTCTTCCATCTGGCTGCCTCAGATCACGACGAACCTACAGTTGACTTGGCATTTCAGACTACGCTTAAAATCATACGTACGTAATCATTTAGTCTGACTACGCTTAAAATTTTGTTTTAGATATACTTATTATATAATGTTGTAAAACGTTCTATTATCTCATTTTACATCATACTATGTTACTTTGTGGTCATTTTTCATTATATTAATCGTCACTGATGTAACTTTGTCACTTTTATTTCAGTGACGATATTTGACCGTCACTTCACGTCAGTGATTGACTCGTTTCAAGACGCTGTCAAATGTTTGTCCGAGTTTGTGTGCAACGCTGCCTTTCCCGACACCAGCATGGAGGCGATACGACTTATACGACACTGCGCTAAGTACGTCGCTGAAAAACCTCAGGTTTGTATTCATCATCACTCATCACTCGGTGTTTGTTTCTCGGTGTTTGTTTCTTTGATCACTCATCACTCGATAATAGAATTCGGAAATTAAATTGTTACGCTCTGCACTTAATAGACACATTTATGCTGATGTGATGTTAATCAAAAACTTTTAAATAAATGAAAATACATGCTTTTAAAAGAAAATTCTAGTGGAAAATAGGCTCAAAAATAAATTAGAAACCGTTTCTGTTGTTTCTGCTCTCGTTTCAACTCTTTTGTTCGTATTATACCAAATTTTTGCACGAAATTCTTTCAAATTTGATGCAGTTATTTCAAGAACACGCGGGTGATCAAGAGCAGCTGATGAACGTCTCAGAAGAAGACAGACTCTGGGTTAGGGGTTGGTTTCCTGTTCTTTTTGAACTGTCATGCATCATCAATAGATGCAAACTGGACGTTAGAACCAGGTGACTTTCTTTTTAATTTTGCATCTCTTTGACATTGACTCGTTTCTATTTAGTGAAAATTATATATCGTTTTACATTTTTCTGCGTGTTTTCAATTTGACAGGGGCCTGACGGTGATGTTTGAGATATTGAAAACATTCGGGGACACTTTCAGGGCGCACTGGTGGAATGATATTTTTAAAATTGTCTTTCGTATTTTTGACAACATGAAGCTTCCGGAATCGCAGCATGAAGTAAAATATATATCTAAAATTACTTTTAGAGTTGATTTAATATTGAAAAAACGCTAAATTAAATAGCTGTTTTATTTTATTTTTTTTAAATTTTGATTCTTTAATGTCTTTGGCGCAAGGTCTTGTTTTTTGCGTGCTCCTCCCCTTTAGCTAGTCGTTCGTGTCAATCTAGATCTGCGTTATTTACTATGCGTTAATTTGATACTGTAGGACCTTAATGCTTTTTAACTTTAGGGTTAGGTTTATGGTTAGAATGAACTTATATATATATTATTGATATCGCTATTGCGTTGTTGTAGAAAGCAGAGTGGATGACTACGACGTGCAATCACGCTCTGTACGCTATCGTAGACGTCTTCACGCAGTACTACGATGTACTTAATGTCGTGCTTTCAATTCAGCTCTACGAACAACTCAAGTGGTGCGTTGAGCAGGGTACGCGCGACACTATTAATTACAGTTAACTCTAACGTCATGTTGTTAACTTTAAAGTCTTTACGGCAATGTCCTTGTTTTACTGCATTGATTTGCAAATTCTATTGACTTCATGTTATGATAAACTTGAAATTTGCAGCTTTTAGATTTCGGAACAAACATTTTTGGGAATGAAAACGATTTATGATTTATACACGGTGCCCCCCTCCTTTCCCACCGTCATTCACAAATATATATTTTTTACTGCATTAAGAGTCAGGCTTGCAATTCTCATTAGATTTACACACGCGCAGTTTATAACGGTGTCATTAATTAGATGCATTTGTGCTGATGTGACGTTAAGAAACAAAATGTGTAGATAATGAGCAGCTGGCAAGGTCAGGGACAAATTGTCTGGAGAATCTGGTTATTTCTAACGGAACAAAGTTCACAACGGAAGCGTGGAGTAGCGCCTGTCAGTGTATCCGAGACATCTTCCAGAACACTCTGCCTCTTACGTTAGTAGGTTTAGGGTTTAGGTTAACGTCTGGATTACAGTATTATACGATGTCGAAGACGTAGCTGTCAGTTTAAGCATCTTACTAAAGGGTGCAGCAAGTTTAACGTCTGGATTATCGTATTATATGAATGATATCGAAGACGTAGCTGTCAATTTAGGCGTCTTACTAAAGGGTGCAGCTAGTTAGAGAAATAGTAAATATTCAGGATTTGAACCTGGACCAATCAATTTCTAATCCAGTGCTCTAACCACTTCTCTAATGAGCATCGACAAGTAGACAAACTAATACAAAGTCTAACTTTTCTATTTGCTTAAAATTCTAAGTTCTAAACTTTTCGATTGTTTCAAATTGTAAGCTAGAAACATTTTTCATTTTTTTAATTTGTGAATAGTAATTTTATATTTCAAGGTTGTTAACATGGAAGCCAGATCAGCCAATCACAATGCCTGTTACATCTCATTCGCCCTATAGGCAGAGCCGAGACAGTATATCAAGCGCTCCTGGGCTGGATTTAAACGCAGACGATTTGGTATGCATTTATTTTATTAGTTTTTAAATAATTAATTTAGTTAATCAATAATTTTTTTAGTAAAGACTTCATGTTGATTTAATAAAAGATTTATAATATCTATATCTAAGGTTTATAAATAGTATTTTGCAGCAGGTTAGATTAATTGTGTTTAAAAGAATTAATTTTTATAAAAATATGATTTTGCAAAATTCTAATCCGCACACAGGATGGGTCGATGTCGGAATTGTCTAAAAATAATCTCTCCGTTGATTCGCTGCATCGTGGTGACAGTGAACAGAGTCTGGTTAGCGCTAGCTCTATGGATGCTAGAGATAGAAAATTTCCAAGAACAAGTAATTAGAGATCTTTATCATTTTGTCTGCATTTTGGCATTTTTAGTTTGCAGTATTGTGTAGCAATTTAATTTCTGATTAATTCTTAAACGGTTTATTTTATTCGCGATTTTCACACCTTTTTAATAGTATCATACTATAATATAATATGTTTAACTTTAAGATAAGCTGTTATATTTGAAATTATATTTGATATTAGAAAATTCAATTTTCTGAAAACGGTATTATTTCGTTTTATGTTAAAATATAAATTTAAGTAATCTATGTTAATATAGTTAAAATAGTTGATTGATTGATTGATTAATTGATTGATTAATTGATTGATTGACTGATCGATCAATTGATTGATTGAGCTATTAACATATTCTTTCACTTAATATTTATAACAGACAGTATTCCTAATTATATCGTTATGTTTGTCTTAATTATGCGTAAATAAACGAAACGATCTTATTTCCTGTTCTTTCAGAGGTCTATTCCGACCACGAACTGTTCAGTTCTTTGCTCATCAAGTGCGTTGTTCAGTTAGAATTGATTCAGACGATAGACAATATCGTTTTCTTCCCAACAATGAGTAGAAAGGAAGACGCGGAAAACCAGGCGACGGCCTTGGTAATTTTAATCGTGAAAAATTCGCATTTTTTATTGATGGACTGCGTGAAAAAGTTGACTTAAAATTAAGTTAGAATTAAAAGTGTTGTTAATTAGATAAGGAATTGTTGTTACTTAGTATAAGGATGTCTTAAGGAAGCATTATGTTTGAGATAAGAGTATTGTGTAGATAAGTTGACTTATTACTGATTCTTGCAAAGTGTTTTTATTTATAATTATCTATTCTGCTGCCAAAATAGACAGCAAAGCTTTGTGCATTCTTCATTAATTTTTAAATCTACCAATCGAGTTCGAGTTTAATCTTGTAGCGAATTCCTATTGGCTGTTGCAGGCTCAGTCGGATGAAAATGACGTCACAACCTCTGATCTGACCCAGAAAGAAGATCAAGGGATGTTTCATTTTCTCAGCACCGATCAGCTGTATCAGCTGCTCGACTGCTTGCTGGAGTCGCATGACTTCGCGAAGGCATTCAATTCAAATCAAGAACAAAGAAGCTTGCTTTGGAAAGCCGGTAAGTGGCAAGATGTGGTAAGGGGTAGGGAGGGCAAAAATTAGAATGGGAAGTAAAAAGGTGGTTTTATGCCAAAGAAATTTACTAGAAACTTTACAGTGTAATTTGTTCTCACACGAAATCTTTCTGTACTTAATTTTTAAATGTACTATCAGTTTATTAGTAGATGATTTAGGGTTAATACCAAACGTTGGAATTAACCCTAATCTTAACCCAAACAGCAGTTTAACAGTTAAACCTATCGCAAAACTTATAAACGCGTTTGTTAAAAGTCGTAAAACGTTTGCATGCAGGATTTAAAGGCAAAATGAAGCCGAATCTAATGAAGCAAGAGACGCAAAGCTTGGCTTGCGCTTTACGCATTTTATTTCGCATTTATGCGGATCCCACCAGGATTGATGATTGCGCCCGTGTGCAGGAAAAGCTTATCAGGTAAACGATGGGGGCCTGGAGGGTATACAGTCAGCATGTTGGGAATTGAAATCCTTGCAAAATTATGCTTTTGTTTAATATTTATTTAATTTAGAGTACATTTTAGAGCTCTTGTATATTTTTTCTTTTTTTGTGTTAATCGAATTTTTATTTGCAATACTCGTTTTTTAAGTATTGTTATTTGAGGCGTCAAATAAATGTCAAGAATTTGATGTTATTTTTATTTAAGTTGAATATAATCGAGGGTAATTGTTTCAGTGTAATTTAGAACTGCAGCTTGTGATGTTATTTAATTTTTTAGCAGTATTAAATTGAATACTTTGTAACTAAAGGGTGCAGCAAGAAATGATATTTAATTGTTTAACGACACTAAGCCAAATAATTGCATACCTACTAAAGGGTGCAGCAAGCAATGATATTTAGTTTTTGAACATTACTTAACGCGCTTATTAAAGGGTGCAGCGAGTGATGATTTTATCTTATTTGATGCTAGGGTGGGGAAAGATGCGCTTAGTTATTTCCTGTCTCTACAATCTGACAGCCATCGTGAGGCTTGGTCAAGTCTTGTTCTCTTGTTCTTTACTAAGATCCTTAAACTTGATACTGAACTGGTCAGTAAAGTCTTCTTCCTTATTCTCTCTTCCCTTTAGTTAAATTTAGGAATAAAAATTCATGAAAGTGTAATATGATATCTATACATATAATTATATAATATGTGTATTAATTATATAATATATGAATACTAATCAAACTGATTGTATAATATACAAACTAATCAAAATTACTGTGATTTTTACTATAATTAGATTATTGTAATGTTCAAACTTAAAATTTTTCAAGCTTGGATTTTTTATGTTTTTTATATTGATTTTTTTGTTACATTTTCTTCGCATGCAGTTTCGCATGCACGCATCTGTGTACTACCCGCACTTATGCGAAATCGTTCTACTTGATCTCAAGCCTGATCTAAGAGCTATAGTACGCAAGTTTTTCATTCGCACTGGTCTAACTTTTGGTGTCACATCAGCACAAAGTTAGTTCATCTCATAACGGATGATGAATTATTGAATGAGAGACTGGAATTGGACTTGAATGAGATTTGGTTGTATCTGTACACGGACTAAATGACCCCGTATTTATTAACCCGACAATTTTATCCCGACATTTAATAACCTTAACCACAACCAATCAGTAACTTAACCCCGATTCTAGATTAAACCCAACCCTAATCCTTGGTTAGTCTTAATCATAACCCTAAATCTAACCCCGAAAATTAATAGTCGAGTTACTGATTGTGTCCGCTTTTCAATTGCAATGTTTTGTGTTTTTTTCAGTTAATAACATAGTGGAAACGTCGCTTGATTAATTAATTGATAAATCGTAAATTTTATGCCATATCGTATGTCATTTGAACTGCTATAAAGAGAAATGGTTGAATAATCATTTTGAAAAATGAGTGAATAAATATGACGCCAGTTGATACTGGTGACATATTTCTATCCGTTTATAAATTTCTATGTATAATAGAAATTGACATCAGTGTTAACGTTTTTATTCCTAACATTCCATTGTTATTAGCAAATGTTTCTTAATACCGGATAAAAATTAGGTTTTCTAAATATTGATATTTTAAAAGTTATTTTCAATTGGGCAATTTTAGAGTTAAATTTAAAATGAAGATTTTTTTCAAAGAATTCTTTCAAACGGTAACAATAAGCCTTGTTGGCT
Source organism: Oconnorella tubifera (assembly GCA_034700105.1). Lineage (NCBI taxonomy): Eukaryota > Metazoa > Annelida > Clitellata > Enchytraeida > Enchytraeidae > Oconnorella > Oconnorella tubifera. The sequence continues at coordinate 22,247 of JAQIXG010000627.1, forward strand.
ATTTGTTAGTAGTACAGAATCCCCAAACCAATCACAGCAGGGTAAATGTAAATCTATATTTAGAATCTAACAATTCTATTATAGAATTAGAATAATTAAAGTTTTAGAGTTGCTATATCAAATAGCAACTCGGTGAAAATATTTAAGAATTGAGCAAAATTTTGCGTATAAGTGGGGAGGGGGGGTGATTTAAAAATACAAAGGTTTCATCTTGATGTATTTATTTTTGGTATTTATGAACGTGTATTTTTATACTGTTCTAATTCGCTGCTACTTTGCACGATGTAGTAAGTATATCGATTTATCAATTGCACGAGATATTTATTGTGTACGTTTGCACAAATGTAATGTTGATTTTAAGGCGGTTTATTTGTATATTCGTATAATATTTGCATATTCGTATATAATTTGCATATTCGTATATTATTTATATAATTAATTAACAAAATGGATTAACAATTAATTAATTTCTTCGATAATAATAAAATTATCAATTCAGGGTGATGAATAATAAATAGTTTGAATGTGATGAACAATTTGTACATCACATGTGATGAACAATTTGTACATCACATGTTATGAACAATCTGTACATCACATGTGATGAATAATCTATACATCACATGTGATGAACAATCTATACATCACATGTCACATATGATGAACAATCTGTACATCACATGTGATGAACAATCTGTACATCACATCTGATGAAAAATCTGTACATCACGTATGATAAGCAATCTATACATCACACTAAATGTGATGAACAATGTGATGAATGATTTTCCAGTGGCGTAATCATTTTTAATGTTTAAGAAAATAAATGCAATTTTAGCTTTGTGATAACAAAACGATTCACTTTATTTAAACGTAGAATATTCAACACTTATTCTATCGTGTAAAACAGTTTAGAATTGAATATTGAATATCAAGTTACTATAAAAATGCATAAAATTCCGATAAATAGAAATTGATAGACACTAAAATCAAAGCTTGTAATGAACTGATACAGGAATCGAACCCCAAACAACTTATAACTGAGCTGACAAAGCGGTTAGCATGCACCCTATATAGCTCGCAGTTTTTCACTGACTCGCTGCATCTTTAGCAAACTAGTTCTAGTATGAATTAAGAGCATAAATGAATAGCTATGTTGTATAAATGATGATTATACAAATGTTAAAATTATCAAATTGCACTTTAACACAAGTTAACATTCAAGGCTTTTTCAACGAACAAAATACACAAAAAGTTTGCAAAACAATCAAAAAGTTTGCAATACAATAAAAATGTCAAATTTCAATTTATTTATTCAACATTGCAACGAGTCGTCAAGCTTTTATTTCAAGATATTCGTAACAAAATTTTTACGTAGTTACGAAAAAAAACTATTTACACAACAGAATATTAAAGAGTTGTCAATAAATGCAGTTTATTCAAATTATAGCAAATATTTACACGTATATATACAATGCATAAATGCAAGTTATCATAACATCAATTAAAACATAACTTACCTTATATATAAAAAAGAAATCAAAACAAAATTTCATTCAAATAAACGGAATATTATATCAATATTATAATTCATCGCTTCATAAATAATCGTAGAAAGTAGTTCCTGCGGATTAAATGTATTACTACGCCGATCTAACAAAAAATAGTCCTTAAATTAATTTCACAGAGATCCTAGCACTTAGAGAATCTATATTTATCCGCGAATCCGATTGGCTGAGACGCGAGCCAATCATCATCGAGCTGTCCATGATTGAAGCCGCTGTACGTGGGCGTAGATCTTGAGGGCGGGGCCAAGTTTGATTGACAGGCCGGTCAGTACATCAGAGCGAGTTAACAGTAGAAGAGCTTTGCCATCAATTTCCTGTAAAATGAATAACTGAAATCATTGATTGATTGATTAATTAAATCATTGATTAAATTATTAAATGATGAACTAAATCAATGATTGATTGATTGATTATACCATTAATTTATTGATTGACTAAATTAATGATTGATTAACCAAATCATTGATTGATAGACTTTTTTAATCATATTGCAATAAATACAATTAATGAATCACTGATTAGAGCAATCAATCACTGAATAAGCTCTGTACTTTGGCTCTCTAACTTGCTGCACCCTTTAATTTCTAAATTCAAACAAAAAAATCAAATTTAACCTTGATAAATTTTCAATTAAATCTCGCAAGTTTTCGTTTAAAACCTACCTGATCACTGAAAGCCTGAGACTGCTGGACGAATCCCAGGTCAGAGAAATAACGTGTCACCTCGCTAACGGACCAATCAGAAGCGTCAGGCACTTCCACCTTCAACATGGCCGACAATCTCGGCAGACTGACTACCGCGTCTGTAGATTCTCGTTTTGAAGACACCTCAGCACAAGTTGGCAAAGCGGTGGTAGGCTTAATTGTCCGAGACAATGAGTCAGCCGACGTGTCGGTTCCGTTACAGTTAACCTTTGGGGAACTTGAGAATGCAAACAAGAAAAAAAAATCATTATTGAATGTAGCTTAACGTCACATCAGCACAAAAAGACTATTCAGTGTGTGCAGAAACTGAACGATGAATGAGTGAATACTCAACTTTTAACACAGTAAATAATTTGATTTTAGGAATGATAGGGAGGGGGCACTTCTAAACCATTTTTATCTCAAATTTAGGGTTTAAGGGGGGCTATTTTAAATTTTATTTTTGGGGGGAGTGCGTACAAACCTATAGCTGATTTTTATCTCAAATTTGCAACAACACATCCGAGAAAAACAAAAAAAGATTAAATTAAAGAATGAAATTAAAGAGCAAGAATGAAGTCATAACTTACGGCAGTTTAGAAATGGAGTCTTTATCCCCCTGGTGAAAATTAACGGGAGAGGCACTGGGGGTGGGTATGTTGAGGGTCACTGCGCCCGCGTCTTAAAAATAAAAAAATAAAAAATAATACGAAATAAATAATACAACGACGTAAAAATATCATTTATTTAACTCGATTCACAAAACGTTACATTTATATTTCAATCTTCAATTATGAAATAAACTTAAATCAGAAATTAAAAAACAATCTTTTAATTAATTAAGTAATGATTAATCATCTTTGACTGATTAGTAATGATTACGAATGATTTATAGCGTACCAACTACGAAGCCTGGATGATTTCTATTCAAGTCCGTTTCAGTCTCAGGGTTAGAATTCAGGTCAAATTTAACAACGTCGCTGCCTAGTTCAAGAAGGCATTGACAGCAGACCCATTTACCTGTAAATCAATCAATCGACAAATCAATCAATCGATCAATCATCAATGTATAAGAAAAGATTTCACAAGCAGCTAATGCTTGTAAGGGAGAGAGTTCATCTCTTTTATTTGTTTATTAAAGTAAAATAATGATCAACTCACCCGTATCAAATAGCAATCCACTCACCCGTATGGAATAGCAATCAACTTACCTGTAGGTTTTTCGCTGATCGGTGGAGCGTGACAGTTCATATGAAATCCTTTATCACACGCATCACAAAACAACATGGCGTCCTTGCAATAAAAACAAAATCGACTTTAAAAAATGTTGTTAAGCAAATAATTAAACGTTTAAAATATAGATGACAATTTCATACATACATATAATACATACATATACGCATATATACATATACGCATATATACATACACACATATGCACAAAATGTATTGATGTCCGCACAAATATAAATACATACATGCACAAATATATACATACATACATTAATACAAATAAAGTAAATTCTATTATATACCTACATGTATACAGTTAATACAGATCAAGCTAATTTCATTACATACATACATGCATACATACACACACACACATACATATAGTAGTACAAATTAAGCATATTCTACAATTAGAATATAGAACACAAACAGAGCGCTATATAATATATTCTACGACATACAGCGTCGCCGGAATCATTGCAGACTTTACAAGTCTTACAGTCCATACACTGCCACGGGGATCTAGCCGCACGACGCGCTAGTTCATCTGTGTAATCCATGCATGAAGGATGTGCTACACATAAAACAACGATTTCATATCAACTCGTCTAACAAGAAACTCGCCTACTAGAAGATAGATGAGTTTCAAGCAGAGATGGGCTATATACAAATTAAAAACACGAAGGTCATATTAATTCGTTTAATAAGAAACTCGCCTACTAGGAAATAGATGAGTTTCAAGTAGAAAGTTTACAAATTGAATAAACGCTACCATTTTAAATATCTCGCAAACAATTTAATTAAATTTAGTAAATTAAACAGTTATTTATAGAGATAATTAGGCAAACAGCAACATAGACATCTAGACAGACCTTTAGGCAGGCATCTAGGCAGACAACTAGACGGACATTTAGAAAAACAACTCTACATACATTCAGACAAATATTTAAACAGACTACTACAGACATATACATATACATCCACACAGGCATCCACACATACCTCTAGCCTGACAATCCTTACAAACGAGCAAATCCTCCGAATGCCCCAGTCTATTTTTATCAGCCAATAGGCAGAAGTCGCACCGCAGATCAGTCGAGTTCGCGACTTTACTTGACCCGATTACCGACAAATCAGAGTCGAGCAATCTCGAGCGTTTGGTAGCGGGATTAGATTCAAAGTCGGCGCCATGAGATTTCTTTATTTTCTTCATTTTTCATAAAAATTAAGTAAAATAGCAATTCAGAAATAATATCAGTTTAAAAAATAATACCAAATTAAAATTCTATCCTTAAAAAAAAATAGCATTTGCAAAGAAAAATACCATACTTTAAAACAAAATATTCAAACAATGATAATTAAAAATAACAACCAATGAAAAGCCTCGAAATAAAACCAACCTTTCTCTTGCTGCCCGTGACTGGTCGAATCTTTTTACTGCCAATAACTCCGCCCACCTTGCTTTCCCCACACCCCTCCCCTCCCGCTACATCCTCCCTACCTGCCAGTTCATCCCTTACCATTGCTTCACTTTCTACCGTCATTGCCAAGCCACCGGTTGCCACATTTGTGCCTGAAACGGCAGGCGTGCCTGAAACTGTGCCTGAAACTGCAGGTATGCCTGTACCTGTGCCTGAAATGGCAGGCATGCCTGAAACTGTGCCTGAAACAACAGGTGTTCCTGAAATGGCAGGCGAGTCTGAACCTGTGCCTGAAACTTCATTCGCGCCTGAAACTGTGCCTGAAACTGCATTCGCACTTGAACTTGCAATCTCTCTGTCAATCAACCAACTGTTTTCATTTTCTTCTTCTTCTTCATCTTCTTCACTGGAACATTCTGTAGAATTATCAGTCAAAACTTCCCCTCTATCTTCCGTCTTCCCTCCACCAATCAAAGCAGAGTCCTCACCCACAGGCCCCGCCCCATTTTTAAGCTCCTCCCCCTCCCTAGCTACAACGCCGCGATTCGGTTTTCTTCCTTTAAAAGTGATGATGTCAGATTTGGTGTCACGCAATTCGTCAGTTTTGGCTCCGCCCAGTTTTGTTTGACCAATGGGATCGGGGGAGGAAAAAGCGATGGCTTTTTTGACGGCGCTAGCCACGGGGGAAAGTTTGTGGGACGATTTAGCGTTGCGGTAACTTATGCTGCCTTTGAAATCAACCTGATCAAAATGTAATTAGATTACAAACTAAGCATAATATTTATGGTATAAACCAGAATTAAGACAAGGGGGGTGGTGGGGGGGTTACCCCCGTATGAACCTAGAAAAGTTAACTCTGAATTAAAATTAATTCTGAAATTACTAACCATAAAATTATAATTTTATACGTGATAACTATTTCACGCGTATTTCTAAAACAATTTCAACCGATTAGATCATCAAAATTTATCTTTAGAACGTTAATTTGATATTTATTTCAAAAGGGAAAAAATAATTCAAACAAAATTGACTACCTTCACCACAACCTTATCCTTAACCAGTTTGGCGAGTTCACTCTTCACTTGTTCCCCTTTCAGTCCGTGTCGTCTCTTCATCATTTGACTTATTCTGTCGACATCAGGACGTGCCTTGCGTTTCTTTAACTGATTTATAACTTCTAGTATTTGCGCCGAACTCTTTACTTTAGGCATCCCTCCCTCTAAAGATCAAATTCCCTCGCCTTCGACCCCCCCTCTGATAAGACTGATTTAAAATAGACCGGAAATAGAATCGCGTTTGATTAAAAGTTTAAAAGTGATATTAACTAAATAAACGTCGGACGTTTAAATAATAATTTCAATTTTTGTTTCGCTTAATTAATTGTATCGTCTTTTACTAGTATTTCTAGTTCTTACATTAGTTAGTAATTAATAATTAATTAGTTAACAATCAAACGTATTGTTTAATTAATCGACTAATTAATTATTTAATAAATTAATTAAAAGTATTTTTACGTTTTTATTATTTATTTTTATTTCATTGATTCCGTTTAAAAGCGAGGGAGGGGGTCAGGTCACATCGTTTTGTGGAAAACTCCCCCAAGTTCCAATATTTCCAAACTATTACGAATGACGCATCTTCTATTATGAATGACTCATCTTCTATTATTAATGACTCAACTTCTATTATTAATGACTCATCTTCTATTATTAATGATAATAATATTATTAATTATCTATCATTAAAATAAGTTATTTAGGCCTACGACATTCAGGAAATAGCGAAATAGCAATAAATAATAATAAAAGAATCGAGCGTGACCCCTCTACTAGGTCGTCAAATCGCAAAAAATTCCTACCTATATGCAGACCTATTTCGCTTAATTTCTTGCGTTTATTAAATTAATTTATAGGTCTTCTGTAAATTAAATAATTTCTTCACTACCTACGTAGGCCTACTGATTAATCTTTCATTGGTTTATTTTTGTAGGCCTACAATTATAGACTACTTTCAGTTTTGGTGCACAAAATTATATTTTGCTTATTTATGCCTATATTTTTTATAATGCATTGCTCCTATTATGCAATGCATTGTTTTAAATATTCGATCATTTTGTGCACAATTTTTATTTTTTTAAAATGTGGATCAACATAGCACAATTTATATACAGCATTAAAATGAACTTAACTTGCTGCCCCTTTGAGCAGAAATTGTGCTGTAGTTAAACCACAATCCTAATTAGAGACAACAAATACCAAATAAGCACAAAGAAAAGTGCAGACAAAAAGCACTGCACAACAACTTATTGATGGATTGATTTAGTTATCAAGTTATTTTTAATATCATGTAATACATCATTCAACTAGCAGACGGTATTAGGAAGGTCTTGTGTTTAGGAGGGCACAATTTCAGTATGGGGAGGGG